>VWPU01005588.1:445760-510238 GCA_013398955.1 Callaeas wilsoni
TTTTTTTTTTTAAGCCTGCAATAAAAGGACTTGAACTGGGATACACTGGTATTTATCTGTCAGAGTCAAAATGTGGCCATGAAATACTTTCTTCTACTTAGCCTTTGAAATTACTTCATTAGGTTTACTTGAGTCATGTAACACAGTAGCTGTATTTGTCAGTTGCTTTCCTTAATGCCCATGAACTTAATAGAAAAGAAGCACCACAAAAATTGATCATAGATAAATTTCATTTAAATAAAAGGAAAAACTTCATTAATGAATGTTTTCTTCCCCTTCATGACATGGTAGAATCCTGTGCTGGTTACTAGGGAATTAACCCACTCCAAGTAGTCTTAGAAATGCTCTTAATTTAGGATAATCTCTGATCATAACTTGGACTGTTCTTAAAATCAATTTTAAAGAAAGACATAACTCAATAGGAATTATCATCCTTTTATTCTAGTACTCACTTAGAAGCTTATTTTGTTGTTCCAGTCAGGTTTACCATGGGAGCTACATTTGAACATCTTAAACATTGCATAAGTAGATTCCAGTATATGACATCCTGTTGTAGCAGAAGACAAGGCAAAAAAACTTCTGCATGCAGAACTTGAATGGGAATTCTAAAGTCAAAAATTTATAATTTCACGTGTCTGTCTTGTGACTGCTATATTTTTATTGTTTAACTTAATAAACACAAACATTATGGAACATGTATTCTCTCTACAAGAGCGATCTGTGCTACATAAAGTTTTTAAAAGGGACCTACTTGCTTTTCAAGTTGAATTTCCTGTGGGAAAAAAGGTTTTTTTAAATGGTCTATACCTTTCAAATAGAAGAAAAATCGATCAGATCACTATGATTTTTCTTGGTATTTGTTCATAACAACTGATCCCAGTTGCCATTTCTTTCTCGAGGAATGGTAGGTGTCTTTCAATTATTTCCAAAGATTCCTGTTTAGAAAACAAATTCAAACCTAAAAATAAAGTAGAGATTATTCAGTAAGAAGATATAGACGGAAAAAGTGAAAATTTACATAAATGAATTTTTCTATAAGCTTTTATAGAAGTTTAGGGGAAAATATTAAAGGCTGGATGTGTGTCTTGAGGTGACTTTATGATACTGAATCCCCTATCCTCTGCTTTATGCCCAGACATGAGTCCTGTACTTTTAAACTGCAAAAAGGGAGAGAGAAGCTGGGGGAACTCTTCCGAGCAGGTTGCTTGACCTTGCAGTTAGAGGTTTACATACTTTTTCTTCTCTGAGCTGACAGTTTTTCTGCCAGTTAGGAGCAGAGAGGAGAGAGTTTTCCTCTCTAGCTCTTCGACTTTCAGCAGAAAAGGGCTGTGATCTGCCTCAGCGGCTTCTGTTCCTTTCTGGACTGTTTTTGGCTTGCTTCTTCATCCAAGACCAGCTTATCATCTCTGAGATGCTCGGCAGGACTCTCCAGAGGGTCTTGCTGGACCCTGCCTGGCTTAGGACTGTGAGAGCACCTAAGTTTTACAGATAGGAGGGACTATATAAAATCCACCAACCTCTTCTTGAGTGAACAGGAGGGGGTTTCAATATCCTATTCTGCCCCATGTCTGCAGGGGACTTTGTTAAATAAATAGTTTTTTTCACTCTGATTTGAGAAATTATTTTCCTGGGGGCTGCTGGGACCTGCTTGCCTGGCAGGCAGGAGAGAGACACGCCCTTTTCAGGTTGTTTCCTCCTAAATTTGTGTCCAGACAGTCACAATATGATAACGTACAATGTTACTCTTACAACAGTAGTTCCAGCTAGAGTATGGGAATATATTGCTGAAGAGGGGTTTGAGATGGGAGTATGTTGCCAGAACATGTGAAAATAAAGTGTGATTTATATTTCTTATCAATTTAGTGCTGTGGGCAGGGACACCTTCCACCAGACCAGGTTGCTCAGAGCCTCATCCATCCTCGTCATGAACACTTCCAGGGATGGGGCATCAAGGAGCTTCTCCGGGCAACTTGTGCCAGAGCCTCAGCACCCTCAGAGTAAAGAATTTCTTCTTAACATCTGATCTAAACCTACTCTCTTTCAGTTTTAAGCCATTCTCCCTTATCCTGCCACTACATATCATTGTGAAAAGACCCTCTTTTCTGTGTCCTGTTAGGTGCTGATATAAGGCTGATATAAGGCATCCCTGGAGCCTTCTCTTCTCCAGGCTGAAAAAAACCAATTCTCTCAACCAGTCTTCATATACTTCTGCACGTAGTGCGTATTTCGCTTGAGCCTGGTTTTCCAAAATCTCCATTCCTCTTGACTTCAACTGAATTGAAAAGGTCCGGCATATTTGGAAATCATGGCTGTAAATACTTCGGTAGTGAAAACATAGATGTGGAAAGCTCTTAAGTGATAAAAATATCACTCTAACTGCACCATTCAACAATCCTCAGAACTACCCAAATATTCTTTCTCTGAACTCAGAAATCAGAAAAAGGGAAGAATGTTTTTCTCTCCTTTTTGAGTAATTAGTCAGGAATATATCAATCTTCTTGATTTTTGGAAGAGACAGATCTAATCGAAATTCTGTATTATAGCAAACATTGGTCACATCAGTAAAAATGAGATGACAGTAGCTATCAGTAGCATCAAATTTACTACCAAGCATGCTGACCAAAACATTAGTGTGTCAATAGGTTGTGTATTTACATTACTCTGACAGTAAAAAAGAAATGTTAAAAGCATTAACCATAGAAAGATATGCCATCATTGTAATTTCTGTTATAGAGCCAATAAAAATAGGTTTCAATAAAAACACTCACATAAAATAAATAAATAAACAAACAAAGTGACAAATTGAAATAATGAAGCAATTTCTTTGGGCTCCAAAGTAAAAAAAAGTAATTTTTTTTTTACCAATCCTGTTGTTTCTTCTCCAGAATTGTAATTACTTACAACACAGAAGAAAGCTTTATCTACAAAACTCTTAAACAGCAAATTTCTGGAAATGAAAATAAAGTAATATAAAGGAATTATTTGTTATACAGCCCAATGCTGTGAGATGCTTTTCTGTATGTGTTTTACATGCCACTCAAATACGTTCTCAAGCAAACTTATATCACACCCTGATAGTGACAAAAGAAACTTTATTTTTACACTTTTCTTTCTCCTTAGCTGCAATAAAAATCTGCACTATAAATGACCTTTGAAATAAAACATCAGAGAAGTGCTCCATAGCACTCATAAACTCTAATTAGTTGGATTTTTTTTTTTTTTTGGCTGGAGGAATATGTAAAAGGGAGCAGTAAGTAGAATTGTACTGCTGCTCTCTATACTTATTAAGTATCCAATGTTTCATTCAGTAGTCTGGGTTTCCAAACCCACAGAAAGTGAAGAGAAGCAGAATGTGTCACTCTGTATGTGCAGCTCAGCCCTTTCTGGGTTTAAGAGTTATGGTAAAAATTTGATTAAAGCTGATTTTATTTGGATACATCTTCTGGAGCAATATAGCCTGCAGTATTTGTAATTAGGCAAGATAGAAAATCCTGCCATATATCTCAGGGAAGAACTGAAGTGCCTGAGGTGTGTGGCATAGGCAGCCTTTGTCCTTTCTAACAGACTACTTACTTGTAGCCCTCGTGCTACAGATCCCGATTGCATCACAATTCTTGGTGTCTTTTTGGCAGCAGAGATTTTGGGAGTATCAGCAAGGCACACACCTCACACATCTCGTGACCCACTCTGAGGGAGCCAGGAACAGACACACAGATCAAATCAGTACCCAATCCTCCCCAGTGGCATTTTCAAAGTTACATTAATTCTGAAAGTTGGTATTATTTTTGCTTGTATTGTATCTGTTCTGTTCTTTCTGTCAAGGCTTTCATTCCTAAACCTTCATTAAGTACAGAAGGGGCAAAATAATACAGGTGGTGATATGCAAAGACACATGTAAATATTGCATTTGATATTGACTACCAGTGCAGAGCAGTAGCACTGGATTTCTGCCTGAACTTGATTTAGGCTTTCCAGAGTTTCATGGCTTAGGATTTCTTTGGGGTTGACTTTGTATGGGTTTTGTAGAGCTGTTTTACCATAGTTATTAAGGACATTTTATATTTTGAAGCAATTTTCCTAAAAAGTTACCTTGTGTAACAGAGTAGTGCAAACAGTAAATCATTTGTGTGGTAAAAGTATTTTTAATTTTACTTCTGTGTTACAAGATAAAATATATTGAGCACTACCCATTCTTATTCTAGTAGGAGAGTTCATGGTAAAAGACCTCTCAAGGCAACTTGATGCTGCCAGTGGTTGGGGTGTAGCCATGAGAGGTGAATCTAAATGTTCTCATGCACCATGACCTCTGCACATACTGGGTAGTATCAGTATTTATTTAAGTTTCACCTGCATTTCTTTATTTCTAAACTTCTCTTTATGAACATCAGGTTTTTTTTCAAGTAAATGTGCAAGAAAGTTAGAACAATAAACATACATGGGTGGTTTTGATGTGGACATTCTCTAACTTTTCAGAAATTAACTTTACAAATTGATGATTTTTTTTTTTAAGAGATATTATTTCTTAGCCTTCTAGATATATTCCAAATAGTGGAGTTATCTTTAAGATTTCTGGGATGGGAATAAGTATGCTTTAAAAAGAAAACTTACTTCTCCCTTCTTTCACTTTGCTTTTGAAACTGGTCTAATTGATATAACAGAAACCTTTTTATCATTATGTAGGAGACTGTTTTCCAAAGAAGAAAAAGAGCTGAACTTTTCATAAAGATTAGTCTACATGTCACTGTAGCGACAGCTCAAAATAAAAGGTGCTGCAAATAGTGTATTTCTGCTGTAAGTAGTGTATTATGGGACTCGATTGTAGCTTTCTTCTCAAGTTGCAAGTTTACTTTTCCTGTGAAATCTAGGCATGTCAAACATTTTTCCAGTCCCACAGTGGTACAGTTTTGGGGACAGAAATTCGAGCATGAATATTCCATGTCTTAACTGAGGAGTTTTGATTGCTATAGACTCTGCTTTTGAAGAATAACTCCCAAGAGAGATACAAATCCGTAAGAGAGTAACAAATTAGCCAGTAGTTTCTGAGTTTCTTCCCCCTCTTGTTTTCCCCTTGCTCTTTTTGATCAGAGATTCCATCCTTGTCAAGAGACATCTCCCAGTTCAAAAGTTTTGATGAAATTATTATGTTTTCAATGGAAAAAAGACTGACATCATTGTCAAAATGTTTCTAGAAAGCAGAGTTTTTAAAAGTTTAACAAACTCTTATTTTTTAAGTCTGAGAGTGACTAGATTGGTAAAAGCAGTGAAATTATCTAAATCCTTTCAAAGCTAATAAAATTCATGAAACATTCTCCATACACAGGAGCATACATTGAAATTCTGAATCTAATAAGACAAGAGGAAATAGTTTCTACATATTTTTCCATGAAGCCAAGATTTTATCCTCTTATAATTTTTTTATGGGCAAAGATGCAGCACAATTGTATGTACATAAAACCAAGAATTTTTTGTTAATACAATGGAAATCTCAAGTTCAATTATTACTAATACATATGTAATTGTTATAGAAAGAAAAATAATACAATTAAAATTTTTGAACATACATGCCCCATCTCCTGGAGCAATGTTCACTCTCCCTCTGCTCCTCTGGTTCCTGGGGTAAGGTCTCTCATGCTGGTGCTGAGAGGGGAGGTGTGCTATGGGAGTCCTCAGAATCTGGAGTCCTTTACTGACAGGAGTATGATGCTGATGTGGATTGCTGCCTCTTCCTTGATCTACAATCCACTTTGGATTATTTTTTATGAGTTTTGTAACAATTTTACACCTTTCTGCTTCTTTGCTATCGTAACATGGCTGTTTCCCTACACTGTGTCTTGCATTAGTTGTAGATATGTTACTCTGCACAAAGAGCTTGTTGCTATAAAAAACTGCACTTGTATCACACAAGACAAACAAAAGCATGACAAATTAGCCATGGACACTTAGTCCATTTGAGAAACTGCTGTCACAGCAGACACAAGCAAAATGAAACTGCAGGCAGGTCAAGAAAAGTTCACACAGAGCAGGAGAGGCAAACCTCGCTACTGAGGCCTTGCAAACTCGGTACACTGCTGTACTGGTTTGAAAGCAAAACCAGCGAGAAACTCCAAGTCAGGAGTACAATTTAATAAGAAAAACTAAAATAAATGCAATAGTACAAAAAGAAACCACTGACAGAGTCAGGATACAACCTGACACCCTGTCAGTCAGGGGGTTGGTAGCAGTCCGATAAAATGGTGGCTGCAGTCCTCCAGGAGTGATGGTTCTGTTGAAGCAGTGGTCCTGTAGAAAAGGTCTGGTCTTCACCTGAAGGCCCAGTGGTAGCTCTTGTCCTCTGGGAATCCGGTAGGTAAGGGCTGACTCTGGTGTTCGAAATCTTAGCTTATATCCAGGATGGGATGCTTGGTTCCTCCCTCTGGGCAGAGCATCTCACAATGGGATGATGTCATTTTATCAGCCATGTGGTGAGACTAGATGGCCCATTAACAGGAGATATCCCCCCTAGAGAGAGGATGGGTCATGGGAGAGATAAAGACCCCTGCCCCACCTGGTTTTGACAGCTGGCCCATTAACAGAAGACAGTCCAGTGAGAGGAGGCAAGGGACACAGCCCCACCTGCTCTCAACAGCTCATGAAGATGGTATAATAGAATACACTGCAACCCAAGACAAGTGCTTATGGTAGTGGCAGTGCTGTACTGCAGGATTGCAACCCTTTGTAGTAAGGAAAGCCTGGGCCATAACTGCCTGGAGAGGGGACTTCCCTGCCAGTCTGCTGCAATGTTTTCAGTAGTACAAGTAGAAATCACTGCTCAACCAAGGATGAACTCAGGACACCTAACAGCCCATCCAGTGTACAGATCCTAGGGATACAGTGTTGTGAGAACTGATTTTCAGGAAACTGCAAAGAAGTGGAGCAGAAGCCAATAATATTTTTCTCACCTCTAATGCTTTCTGTGCCTAGTCAACTTTTAATTACCAGCGGCCTGCACTCGATTTTCTAAAACCACAAGGCAGCTACAGACACCAAGGCTTGCAGACTCTTCCAGAAGAACCTTTTAATCTTGCAGGGCTGGAGAAGAAGTTAAAAGCAGTTGACAGACCCAAATTTTGATTAATTAACACTTACATTCTTGATCTTTTTCCAGTTGTAAGTCCACTAAGTAGCTGCTCTGTCTTACAATTGAAATAACAGTTGCCATCCCTTGAGGGTGAAGGATGGCGAAGGCAATTAAATCCTTGTTATGCTCTACCTGTTGGCAAAGCTGATAATTCACAGGTAGTTTGCTACCTGCAGCTTGAATAATGAGGTGTGCAACATTTACAAGTCAGGGCAGTAAAATGGACACGCCAGTACCATTCAGCTACTCTGCCTGAAGATGAGAAGTTTCATTAAAACTGTCACATATATAGTGCTACAACCATGGAAAAACATGTCAATCACTGAAACTATTGCATGGAGTTACAACTTTGTCTGTAAAAGCATTTTCATTTGGCAGTTCAGAGAAAATTTTGTTTTGTTTGATTTATAGATCTATGTGTATTTTGTTTTTTTTCTTTCTGCATTTCCTTTCTGTATGTTCTTCAGATGTCAAAATGAAAAAAAACATTGATGAGCAGTGTATAAGACTATTCAAAATAAATTACACAGAGATAATATGCACACATATGACATTATTAAGTACTGTATACAAAGAACACAATCAGTATTAAATTATCATAATAATTGCTACTGTTGCAGTACCCGGCAGGTCCTCTAGGAAGGGACCCCATTGTTTCTTTGAATTCCATACAGTTCCTGGTGTCGATAGAAATTCTTGTTTTTCAGGGAAAATGATGGACACAACTTTGTTAGGGATATTATCTCTTGATAAAAACAATGTCCTTTTACTTACAAGCATAGATGAAGCCCGGTTGTAAGAGAGAAGCGGACGTCTTGCAAAATTAATATGTCGTTTTTTATCATAATTTGGTATTTTCTAAAGTACTTTGACATTACTTTGTAATTTCACATTGCAGAGGTCAATATTTTATTATTTTATTATTTTTCAACCCAAATATAATCCTAAATAATCTCAGTTCCTAACCTTCTTTTATTATTTATTTTACAGAACCTATTTTTCTGAATTTCCTTCAACAGTGGATGCTTACCCCCTGTGAGATATAGCAGCATCCTCAAGCCTTCCTCTAAAAATACAGAACACTGGAAGCCTGAAGACTGAGCTTTCTATAACAACAGCTTCTAGAACACTCTCTTATCCAAAGGCTGCAAGAAAAGTAAAACAAATAAAATATAACATCAGAGTAGTTATAAGAAGCTGGACAGTAGGACGGAGTGAAGAAGCCTTCCTCAGAGTAGTCCAGAGTAGATGGCCAGTGTGAGGGAGCCCATAAACTCTGATTTTACCCCCTCCTCATTTATTCCTATGGAGAATTTATAGTGCCACTGGTATCTTGCCTTTCACTAGGATATTTTCAGTCTATTACCAGCTGTAGTTTCCATTTTTTTTAGTTCCTACCTTTGAGCAGACCAAATATGATTCTTGTTTATATTTCTTTAATGAGATACAGGCAAACCATGTCAGGAAAACTATGTCAAAATGTGTTTTCTACATTGTATCCTGAGGCCAGCAACAATGCTGGTTGCTCTGGGCTCCAGTGCAAATGAGTTATCTTAGCGCAGACGTGACACTGAGTAGCTTTTGCTAGGAATGCTTTATCCCGAGACTACAATGTCTGAAGTGAAAATTCGGTGCTGGGTGTGGAAAAATACAATATTGGTTTAACTGAAAATATTAAGCTTATAAAATTTTAAAATCTGTATTCAGATTGTCATAGTGTCTCTTGTCAGACCAAAATCATAATCGAACACTTACAGCTGACCTATTTCCAATGTTGTAAGACTTATGTTAGAATGGCCCGAAGCACTTTCCTTCCAGATTCAGATTAGTATCAACCAGATAGGCACCCAGCAAACCTAATATGAAGGAAGTGATGATTCATTGTCAGAATCCAACAAAACAGGATAACTCTATCTTCTTGAACTACCCAGCTAATGTTTTTTTAGGTTGCATAATGCATTATGCATTATTAAATTCTTACTAAATCAGCTGATGGGAATTCAGATTCTGATGAGTGTATGACTATCAGCTGCCTGAAATGGTATTTCTCAGACAGAATCTGGCGATATTCAGGGCAAGTTATTGCCCAGCATCTTACTTGTCCTTTTGTCTGTTCAGATTTCTAAATAGAATATATGCAGGTATTTCTGATTTCTTTACAATTTGTAACAACAACAACAACAACAAAGTCCAGACACTTTGTAGGGGCTGGGCTTTTTAAAGAGAAGAGAAAAGAAAAATGATCTCTAGAACAACAAGATCTATAGGAGGTCTTTTGGCAAATCAAGCTCAACTGTATTGGATTTCATCATGTTTCCCTTTTTTCTGTCTTTTCACTACTTTCTAGTGGAAAAAATTCACCCCTCAAAGAAAAAAAAGAAAACTGCTTGGGCTTTTCTGTGGTATTTATGGATAATCTAAACCAGAAAGATAATTTAATGGCTTTGAGATCCCTACGTCCTTAACCTTTTCAATGTTGAGAAGAAAGCAATAACGAATGAGCTTTAATTGTAGCCTACAACTTACTGTTGCCATCTCCACCTGAAAAGTTATGGTGGCAGCTATCTAATGCTGTTATGCTTAAGATCCTGTCAACACTGGCATTGTAAATCTCATTTGACTGCTCTTTGGAACTTGGCCATAAAAAAAGTGCTTCAAATTGAACCTTGCTGTGCATGGCTATAGACTAACAGCTTTTCCTTTTTCTTCATACATATTTTAAATTAATGGGTTTTCAAGTAAACAGGAATAAAAGAAAGCTATACTTAAGAAAATAAGAATTCTCATGTTAGTTCATTTATTTTTTCTTTATTGCTCAGCTGCTAAAGAAAAAGATGAGGTAAAAGCATTAATTTTATTTCTTTCATATCCTGTTTCTCACTTGTGGATTTATCGCTACCATCCTTCAGTCATGTGGTATCTGTCCTCCACTTTCCTGCCTCCCATGTGTTTCATCTGTATTTTCAGTCTGTTTCATTTTTGCCACACTTTCTCAAGTCTTTCTAGGGTCTTCCAAATGACTTCCTGCTTATATTCTTTTATGGTTGTAGTGCTGTTGTAATGGAAAGCCTCTGACAGATCTTTAACTGCAGCAACCACCCCTTTTCTTTCTTACCTGTGTTTTCTTTATTGCTGCAGTATTTCTCACTTAATCTGACTTTTACATTCTCACCTTTCTACTTTTCATTATCATTGCTAAGTCTGCTGATTGAAACATAAATGAGAAAAGTTGATGTCTTCACATATTTACCTTTCTATTTTTTGTCTTTCTGCCTTCTTGAGATGTGGATTAGCAGTGGTCAAATTAAAGGTTTTCCTCTCTGCTTTGTTTTTTTTTTTCCTCGAGTGTCGGTGGGTTTTTTTTCTCCTCCATTTATGACACAATATCTTGTTTTGTACAAGTCTAATTCTTTACTGGAAGGAACCAAAACATCCCAAATTACAAGAATTAGCGGCATCTTTTCCTGATTTCTCCCATTAAAAGACCCAAGTCTCAAGGAGGTTTAAACATATTTTTAAGAATCTTTCCTGAAGCCATCATTACAGGCTGAACACACATCACATAGACAACACATTAAAGAGGAAAATCTGTAATTTTTTACTATAAAAAAAAGTAACAGTAAAATTAAAAATTACAATGTAAAATCCATTTGTAAGTGAGGTGAAATTCTTGGTTAGGCAATAACACCAGAAATAAAAATAAAATATCTAAACATAGAAAAATTGCTTTTGTCTAAGAATTCTTATATTTTACACAGGAATTATAAGGAAAAGTGTTCCAAAGCTGAGATATTTTTTAGTCAAATTAGGACTGATTAGTCACAGTCTGCACTAGCACTGAGGACTTTCATATCTTGTGTATTCTGCAGAGGGAAAACAAGTAACCACACAAATATGTCAGGAGTGGCAATGATTGAGTATGACCATATTAGCACTGTGATATCAGAGAAGGCTCTGGGACTTATCAGTGAATTTTACTGACTATAATGGAATTGCTTATTCACATTTTCACTTCTGGGAAGGGAGTGAAAGTATAGAAAAATAATTTTAAAAAGTGAAATCTAAAGCTCTGTAATTTAAAAATATAACAGTGTTCAAGAAAATAATGAGCGAAAAAATACTAAATTGAGTTGAGCTCTCTTCATTAACTGCATGCATTTGAACAACTCCATAGTATGTAATATGGTTAAGTTGAAAAATTCTTAGGCCATTCCAGTATTTTAAATGTCATTTATTCTTTGAATCCATTTGTATAAGAGTATATTCTCACTCCCTGTATTAATTCATATTCAGATTTTTGTGAGAAAGCATTACATGGAAATCCAACCCTACCAACAATTTTCATAGTGGTCAGTTGTTCTTTTTACTACATTTATTTTATAAAAGATAGAAAGCTGAAGATATTTGCTGACTTGCCATTTACATTGATTGTCCACAGTGTATTATCTTTATTATTTTGCCATATAAATACATTGGCTAAATAACTGTTAGAGATTATTATTTAAAATGAATTTTTTTTTCTTTCTTACAATTATACCTATAAAATGTAGTAATTCTGACTACTGACAGGACTAGTTACTAAACTGATTTTTCAGGCAGTACATTTCATTTAAAATATTTCCCTAAGTGAGCTTTATTTCAGTGATCATAATCTTGGCACTATGATATACCTAATGCATTTCACTAGCCAACAATTCCAGTTCTAGGGTCAATTATGAGTAAGAGTACAGTATCATTTCACCACAAATTAATACCATCTGTCAACATGATAAGTATCAAGCTGGGTTTTCAAACAATCAGCTTTTCTCTGATTAAAGTATCTGCAGAGAATAAGCTTTCTCAAAATGAAAGGAAGGGGCCACTCTTAAAAGCTGATTTATCAGTATATCAGGAATAAAAATGGCAGAACAGGATTCTGCCTCCAGAAGATAACACAGTAGTCTAAATAAAATAATAATATACTATGTCTTCCTCTATAGATTTTTTTCCTTTAAAAAAATAACTATTGCTTAGAACGGCCACAATGACTTTGTGTTTAATAAAGGTCACTTGTGCACCAGTTGAGTTTCTTTTGGTCTTTGATGGTCTTTTCTATGGTCCTGAATAGTCTTTCAATTGTTGCATTTGATTTGTTTTGAATTTTGTCTAAAACCAGAGGAAAATCCACCTATTGGTAAACATCTGGGTTTATTGTTATGCTTAACCAGAGGAGTGATTTTTCTCAGCAGTGATGATGTAAAGAGGGATGACCAGATATCTCCCTGTCAGCAAATGTACTTGGTCCTGCTCTGGCAAATGTTCCATGGAAGGTGCTATAAGGAGGATATTTAGGTTTTAACCTGCCACTGTGCACACAATAGTTTTCTTTTTACTGTCTCCATTCTATTGAATCCAGTACTCCCTACTCAGATGATAAAAGTAACAAGTAGCATCTTTGTCTCTGGAACTTTAATCCCTGCCTGCCACTACGGTGGGTATCTCCTTTGTCCTGTGACATTAGGTTTAAACAGACTAATAGGAGCAAAATGAAGTCATTGTGTTTGAGAACCAAGCCAAGAACTCTTAAGTCATCTTAAGCTGCGCCAAGGTAAGTTTAGGTTAGATATCAGAAAGAAATTCTTCACTGAAAGAGTGATTGCACGCTGGAATCGTCTGCCCAGGGAAGTGGTGGAGTCACCGTCGCTGGACGTGTTTAAAAACAGACTGGACGTGGCACTCTGTGCCATGGTTTAGTCGGTGAGGAAGTGTTAGGTCATAGGTTGGACTTGATGATCTTAGAGGTCCTTTCCAACCTAGGAATCCAATCAATTCTGTGATTCTGCGATTCTGTGATTCTTGTCATCTATATATGAACAAACGTCTGAGCTCTGCATTTCTCAGTTAAGACTGGGATAAAGCCCTAAAGTTGCTATATGATGTTGTGTTGAATGTTGTTTCTAAGTAACGAAATATACCAAACTCTCCCGAACTGTTTTAGTATCACTGTACTGTCTTAAATAATTACATACTACAAAGAAAATAATTCTGATTTTTTTCCCAAGAACATAGTAATGATTAGAACAGGTCAATTATACCTTGTTTAGGCTGGTTGGTAATGGGGATCAAAATAGAGCCTGTCTCCAGGTGGTAATAGAAAGCAAAAAAAATGAAGCACTTGGAGAAAGAAGCAGATTTCTTCAGAGTTCTGCACTTGTCCCATAGGGACAAACTAGAATAGAAGAGTATGTGCTATAATATTCTTATCACGAGGCTGCATTTTGCATGTCTTTGAAATGTGAAGGAGTTTTTTTCTCTTATTTGAGGGGAGAATGCTGCCAAAACAGGTACTGTCAAATTAATTGAGTACAATATTTGCCAGTTGTGATGCCCAGAGAGACCTCCAAAATTTATTTAAAGGAGTAATCATTGGGAAATTGCCAAGGTCTCAAAACATTCTTCTTAACCTCATAAGCAATTGTCATCTCATGTCTTATTTTTTAGCTACAGTTTGCTATTTCATAGAGGAAATGATTAGTGATATCATGCATCATTAACTGTGTGGCTGAAGTTTAAGCCTCAGACATAGTGAGCCAAATTAATTTTTAGTGTAGAACTACAGACTCCAGCGTTTTACTTGTGGAGCCAGCAGAGGCTGAAATCACACAGAAAGTATTGATTTTAGATTCCCCAAGAATGGTGTGTCTCATGTAATTGTACTGTTATCTCCTGCTGATTCATCAGAAATGGCTTTCAGGGAGTTCAGCCTTTTTGGCAGAAGACTCTTTTTGATGCAGTGGTAATAACATACATAAGTATTTATAATATGCCCAGAACCATATTACCTTAATGCTTGAATAAATCACTAGCTAGAATTTTCTCTTTATTTTCCTATTTTGTAATCCAAAGCAAATTAAATACTTGGGTGCATTGTCTATGAAAGCAATCAAGATAAGTATTATGCTAATACTGGGCAAAATGACCTTGTGATTTTTTTTTAAACACATTTTTCTATTCTGAAATTTAAGGATATCCTACCAAAGGACAATGAATCTTCAAAATACTTTGGATTTGTCATTTTTCCAATTTTTCTGCTCTTCTTTGAACTTCTATTTTAAATTACAAACTTAAAACAGACTTGTTAGGTCACTGTTGGTTGAACCACAGTATTTATTATGGAGTGGAGTCAGAGGAATACAATGACCTGGAGATTTGATAGTTCCTGACTTTTCAGTAAAAAATCCTCAGACTCTTGAAATTCTATGTGGAAACCAGCTCCTGTGAATTGTTCATTAGATTTATGTTTATAGTGCAGAGAACCAGGGAAAACAGTTTGAATCATTAATATGTGAGACCACCATTTCATTTTTCTTTTTGGCCGGACCCATTATTACTCACTCCCATAAATTAACTTAGGGGACAGTTCCCAGCTGACGTCTTTTCTTTGAACAGAACTCCTTTAAGCTCCTTGACACTCATTGATGAAATAGCTAGCTCTCTTCAATAATGTCCTTGATTTTAATGATACATTAATGGTACTTTTTCATTAATGAAACCTCTATTACACCTCTCCATGCTTTCTCTTTATTATTTTGTTATCCCCTTAAGTCACAACCAATGTTGAGATAAGATCCCAAGGCTTCAATTGGAATAATACCTCTAAAGCCAATTTCAGGCAGCCCGGGTATGTCAGAAGACTCTCACTCAATGAGTTTAGCATTTTATAGGAAATTGGTATTTATCAATTTAGCAATGAAATATAAAGATTAAAATATAAGTAAAGGAAAGCTACAGCTTAAAAGAAATTTGACTTAATTAAAACAAAGCATTTCAGTGTTATTTTACTAAAAATCCAGTGTTTCAGTTTGTCTTCTCATAAGCATCATCCTTACCATGGAACTTTATGATGAGCTACACTTCGGTTACATTATTGACAAAATAAGTATTAAATTGACAATCAATTTTTAAGTTGATATTCAAGTTTTACACTTAATACTATGAAATATTTAATTCAAATATTATTTGAATGGAACAGAATTAAATACCTTTTTAATTAAATTCCAGCTTTTATTTTTTATCCTTTATTTCTATTTTTTATCCTTTTTATCTACTCACTAACTACATTTTCTCAGAGGTTATTAGCTCAATAGTTGCTCTTTTTCCTATAACTTCATTTATGTTTTCCTATACAGTGATAAAAGTCTTTTAAATGTTTATATACTCAAATGTTTATACACTTTCTGTGAATTCTTCTCTTCACATAACAAAATGAATTAACTGCATGCACTGATGTTTCTGTTAATGAGGTATGAAACCCAAGAAGAATCAGAAATTTTTGTTAAAAAAAATACATGCATTTTACTCATAATTACTACATAAAATATTACTGGCTTTGTACTTTCTGTCTAATAGCACTCACAACATCTTCAGTATTCTTCAAGACCCAAGCAAAGGTCCTTACACAGCAGAACCTATAACCAATAGCAAATTTAAACCGCCCCAAGCGTGGGGTGAGAACAGGTTGAGATGTAGAAGTGAAGGGAGATGACGTTGTCCCCCAGCCTATCTGTAAGTTCTATTTGCACTCATTTTCCAAACCAAAGTAGGAGTTATCCTTCATAACATCCTGGGTCATGGATGTTTAAATAAAAAAACAGTTAATTGAATTAGAGAGAGAGGAATTCAGGACAAGCTGGGGACTTTGACAGATTTGTATCCATTGGAAAGCAAGAATGAAGAAGAAGGAAAAAAGAACAGCTTTAAAGAGTAACTTGTTACTGGTGATTTTCTAGCTAACACTTTAAAAGAGCTTTCGGTTGACTGATTTTTTTTTTGCACAGGGGAGATAACATATTAAAATTTTATTTCGAGAGCCTTAAAATTTGAGAACCTTTACATCACTTGCATGTTTTGGGATGATACAAGGATACAGAGCTGTGAAGGGACTTTAGAAAGTGGGACACATGATACCTTTGCATCTCTGTATCTGCCATTGAGGATTAGCCCCAACCTTACACATCTGCCAGGGTCACATATCTCTAACATCTTCTGGGCCTCCTCCAAGTGCCCCATATTCCATTGTTTTCCCAGTGGAAGCCAGTCTAATCACTAATCGAATAATGAAGCAGAGACTCTGTAACAGTAATTGAGATTTTAATAGGCCAAGGGAAAATGTGAGCAGAGGTGACAAGTTTGCTCTTAACAGAGTTGAAAGGGCTCGGTTGTGGAAGCTCCTCACATATGCCCTGTGCCATGCAGATGAGATATATGCATCTTTACTTGCTGAAAGCATATCTACAGTATTTAACAGGATTCTTTGCTTGCTTCCTATAAATCTTCCTAGTAGATTTTAGCCTCTTGGGAAGCATTAAGAACTGAGGTTTGAAGGTGGAAGACTTTCAAATATAAAAATTATATGGAGTATATTTGTCATGTGAATGCAAATGTGTTTCCCATATCTGATTTTGTGCCATTACACTGGTGCATGCAACTAGAGCTTTCAACTGGACTAAGTGCATCTTCTCAAAGAACTTTCCTGAAAAGTTATCATTTTAATTCCTGTTCACTGGGAGTTATCACCACACTTGTTAGTAAATTGATATGGTGAGGTCAGGGAAAAAGAAAATGTGATGTAGAGAAAAGCAACCCACATTTGAAAGTCTCAAAAGCTCTTTCACTGTGAAAAGCCCTCCAATAGAAATTTTTCAAAGATACTTTGGAAATGTCTGCAAACAGTTGCAGTGTAAAGGCCGAAGTTGTCACCTATTTACCCAAATCTGTGTAATCTTAAGAGCAGACTTCTGAATAAAAACTTTTAGGGACAGACTACATTCTAAACTGTCACATCGTATATATTACGTTTTCAAACCCAGTCTATTCTCCTTACAGAGTTGCTCATGTCATCTCATTCAAGTTCCAGTTAATAGTGGTCCATGATATTTTTTACATCTGCCTGCTGGCATGACGTAGTTGTGTCGTTAGGTGCCTACAGCAGCTGGAAAAAGAAAAAAAGGACAATCTTAAAAGCACAAGACAAATCTGTGAGCATAAAATATGCCCATAGTGAACCCAATAAAATGTTTCTGGAAGGATGTCTTTGGAACTGTTTCCTTTTCTTAGCTTAAAAATTATTAAAAATTCATATTAACAACACTTGAAATTTAGTTACAGCCCAGCTAGATCTGTGTAGCACAGGCTTTGAGCCCAGGCAGATATTATCCTAAGCAGTAGGTACAGCAAAAAGAAATTAAATAGTAATTTCCATGTATGCTTCTAAATTCTGCTTTTTGGTGCTTTTCCTTATGTCTCCCCACACCCACCCAGAGACCATAGTTTGTCTGGTCCTTTTCTGGAGAAGGAAGAACTGGGGGTAGTTGGGAACCAAGATCCTCCTCTTCCATTGCTCCCTCGCACAGTCACAGTTTAGGTGAACTGGTCCAAAAGAGAAAAACAGGCCTGCCATTACCTAGTCATTGCAAACTGTATGAAGTTTCACAATAAAAAAAATCGCTTTTCCTTTCTCACATGCTCATTTGCTTTCAGTCTTGCTGATTTACTTTTATGCATCTCTCATCAAGCTATTAAACGCCATAAAAAAATTTTCTTGTATGGGTGAAGATGTATAACTAACTTTGGAGAGGAAGAGAATCCCTCTTTCCTAATTGATGCTGTAAAATGTGGTAAACAGGATGATGAACTAAACTTTCTTTGTGAGAGAAAGACCTTTTTTATGAATAATGCATTAGGCTTTATTTAAAGCATATGGATTTTATTTGCTTTTTATTAACTTACTACATTTGACACTATTTCTGCATTTCCACACCCTTTCTCCCCCTGGGAATGACTTCTAATAAGGCATTTCATAAAATCTATGATTTCTCTCTTTTTTTTCCCCTTAAGAAGCTCTAGACGCAAGGCAAATGCTTTGCTATTGCAGAAGTAGCTTGTTTACATCCCCTGGGTGAGAACTGCTTGCTGTGGAACATTTTAAATTCATTTGTATCTATATCAAAGATCACCTCATTGTTAAAACTTTGTGCCTAACTTGTAAAAATGATTATTATGCATAATATTTGCTGTTTTCTGGCAAAAAATAACCCCGCTAGAGTTTTTAAGGTGTATATGACTATTTATGCACATAAGTGTAATAAAAGGGGCATGGAGCAGGGGGGTCTTTGTCACACATGCGTCTTTGATAACAGGTCTTGTTATTTATTTTTTTCAGTAGTGCATTGCTGTACTTGAGCCTTTGACACTGTTGAGCTGACCACTGTTAGGCCTGTCTGTGCTTTCACAGAATCATATCATGGCCTGATCTTTAAGAGACCTTAAAGATCATCTTGTTCCAACCCCTCTGCCATGGGCAGGGACACCTTCCACTAGACCAGGTTGCTCAGAGCTCCATCCAACCCCGCCTTGAACACTGCCAGGGATGGGGCAGCCACAGCTTCCCTGGGCAATCTGTGCCACTGCCTCACCACTCTCAGAGGCAAGAATTTCTTCCTCATATCCAATCTAAACCTGATCTCTGTCAGTTTGAAGCCATTTCCCCTTGTCCTGTCACTTCAGGCCCTTGTAAATAGTCTCTCTTTCCATCTTTCCTGTGGGCTTCCTCCAGGTACTGGAAGGCTGCAATTTTCTTCAGGCTGAACAATCTCAATTCTCGTTGCCATTTGTCTGTTTGTAACTCTCTGAGCAGTTCAGTCATTGCTGGATTTTACTGTGCCCATCAGATGTGAAGATGGGATCTGCTCCCTCTACTTTACAGATATAACTTTTTACGAAGGTTACAGAGGCACGTCGTTGAGACAGACACTAAAATCCTTCTCAGAAATTTCCAAATCTGCAATGATGGCATTTAAGTATATGAACAGTCTTTGGTATGATATATCATGAGAACATGTGGTATCTATATGAGCCATAGGGAGCTCCCTTCTGTTCACATCATGCAATTTACTACTTGAAAGGAGCCAACCTGCCACCCATCAGATGGGCATGACGTTTAGGAATGCTCTTCTTTCAAAGTGTTATTGCCTGTTAGACTGTGATTATCACTGTTTTAGACCTTCTGACTTTCTCCATCAGAATATTCCTCCTTCAGCAGCTGTAGTCTACCTGATGGCTTCAGTTGTTCCTAAATAAAGAGAAACCAAACATCCCAATAATGGCCGTGGAACCAACTGTAACTGTTTACCAATGTTTCAGACTTTTTCTCTTACCGTTAACATACAGGACTGATCATGTGGTCATCTATTCTGTCAAATACCAGTTAAATAGTTCTACAACTAAGCTAGTTTGTTTGAATTCCTAAATATCTGGATTTTTCCGTGTGTTCTTTGCCAAGTGTTTTCATCACCAGTCCTGTAATGAAGATGTGAATGTGGCAAATAAACACAGCAAAATTTAATTAGAAAACAGGAAAATCAAAGCCCTGGGTCAGGAAACAGATGTAGTAATAACTACATAATTTAGCCAATTTCAATAACATATTTCAGTGACTAGTAAGGTATTTGGGTATAGTGTTTTTCGTGGAAGACTTGTGTTAGGTCTGACTTTGCAGCTATAGGAATGAACAATTAAAAAAGCATAGCTCGTTGCATATGTGTAGCATGCCACTTACAGCTCAGCAGCGCTGGTTGCAACAGGGATTGAAAGATTCAAGTGCATTGGAAATGTCTTTCTGTGTTTCACTGGCTTCCCAATTGGCACACAACCCATCTGACCTAAAGAAAATTACAAACATCTGTCTGTGAAGCAAGTTGCCCTTGGTGTTCTTATGCCCATGAAATAAACATGCACTTCTGGGACACAACAGATGTTGCACCATGCTTTAAGAGTGATTCCATCACTCCACTGTTTGTTAAGGCAGCATTAAGGTCATTAGTTCAGATATTGATGTTCTGGAAGCCTAAAAAGATATGGGGCTAATGTGTATGTCTCAAACACAGATAGCCAGATAGCTGTGGAGCCAGCCAAGGATTGTTGGTAATAACACACTGTGAGAAAGGATGTGGCTGGAGCAGGGGCCACACAGAGGTAGGGCAGCACTTTTCTGGGACAAACATCTTTATTCTGGCTCCTGGACATAAGCACAACACAGCACAGCTCAGGAATGAGGCTGAGAGGTGTGCATGGACTGTAGGGGGTGAACAGGACCACCAAAGATCCCTGAAGCCTCCAACCCATTCCCAGAAAGATCTGGAAGAATGGACTCTGTGTGAGAACTAATTTGCATTGAAAGTGAGAACCTTACCTCCAGGGTGGGAAGAACTTACCTATAAAAAGGTATCCCACCAAGCCCAGTGCACCTGCCCTGTACATGCACCCCAGGACTCTGGACATCCCAGCTGGATGAACACTGGAGCCAGAATTAGTGGTCTCGTTCCCTCTATTTCTTTACCTATTTCTTCCTCTCTCCCCCTCTTTAATCCATCTCTCTCTTTCTCCCTTCCCTCTCACCCAACCCACTATCCAAAACTCACTGCCCTGTGCTTATATGGGTGGTCAAGGTCTAACATTCCTATTTCCATGCCAAGTGTGTAACTTACTGGTAAAACTTTGTAAGCTTTTGAGGACACTCTGACTTTTGTTGTTCCTTTTGACCACAAGCACCCACAAATCTCGAGTGCTCCCATCATTAGGGGTGGGACATCGCAGATGTCTGCTTGGTCCTTTGATCTTGCGTCTGTATGTGTCAGACTGATGAAGAGCTGACTGTCTTTGAGCAGAGTGACTCCTTAAAGGTAGCAACTTGGCAAACCTTATTTGCTCCTGTGAAAAGCTAATTATCTGCCAAAGCACTGTTTGTTGTGTGGGATCAGCACACCCTCTTAAAAATGAGATGGCAAAATTGATTATATTTCTTTGCTTCTTCATATTTTTTTGCTTATATTTTAATTCAAATTATGTGAAATCCCAAATTAAATTTAAGAAGGAAAATATATATTGTATATAGCCATCTTCCTGCTGTTGTGTTTCGAATTTCTATTTACTCACAATGACTTTTTCACCTATCTATAAACTTCATAGGTCTCTCTCTTTGGTTTCGAATACCTTACTTCATGTTTTCCTGTGCATTTTTTCCCTTTTGGGGAAGATTGGGCCCTTAAGTACATCAATTCGATAAGCAGTATTTTAAACCTGGAGAAAATAGGAGTATTGGATACCAGTCTGTGGCAGTATATGATTTCTTGCCTTTCCAGCCAAGAAATTGTGCAAAGACAAATAAAAGACACACTGATAATCAGTTTCTAAAATCAAAACATGAGAACAAAGATAACCTTGAGTTTTAGTTTAAAGGTCTGGGGGGTTTTATTAATTACTATTTTCCTTTCTTATAGAGCAGAGTGAGAAGAAAGAAAAGGAAGGGAAAAAAAGAAGAGAAGGTGAAAAAGAGCCGGTAAGGGCAGGGGGAGAGGGTTTGTTTCCAGGCAGGAAGAGATCCCAGTCAGTGGGATCTTTTCTCCTAAATACATGTAGCTCTCTGATGAAAATGAGACAGTTAGCTTACCCATTACGTCTCAATAAAGGCTGGAAACAAATAGGCCAAACTACATTTTCAAATCCCTCAACTGATTAAGACGTGCAGGTTTTTGGTTGTTTTTGGTTTTTTTTCTTAAAATCCAAAAATAGCAAGAGTTGTTCATTTAATTCCCTAAATGCAGTCTTTAGAGTGCACCTTAGGAAATGCATGTTTTATATAATATATTAGCTAGAAAGCTGTCATTGCAATGATGAATTTGTTTTAGATTTTATCACTGCAGAATATAGCTGCTTTGTGCATCTGTGCCCAAAGTTCATAGGCACTGCAGCACTTTACACACTGGTTGTATTAAACACAATAATACTCTTACACACAGCACTCAACAAAAAGAGAAATCATTAACCTTGCAGTGATACTTAGAAAAAGATAGTACTTCTTGGTATAACATTTAATAATGTAAAAACACTTCTGATTCTTTTTTTAGAGAGCTGTTAGTGCTGAATAACTTGTTTATATAGTGATTTGCACACTTTGACTTACTCTCAACCATGTATTTTAGTGTAAAATCCACCATCAGAAAAATCCTGAAAGGTTTATAATTGTACCTATCTGAAAGCATATGAACTGAGATACAGAAAGGTTGTGACATACCCAAGATTATGCAAGTCAATCTGAAGAGCAGGAACAGAACTCAACTGGTAACACAGTCAGCCCTGTCTCTCATTTTCTTCCCTGCTGTGTCCCAGCTGTCCAAATATTTTAGCTAAATTGGCTCCTGGAAGAAACCCAGGGAGCTTGAACTGAATATAAGTTCTGGTGGATATAGAGAAGGTGAATAGTGTGAGGAGCAAGCTGAAATTATGGCTTTATTTTCAACAGAGGATGGTCACCTGATGAATCTTGAGAAAACGTCTTTATTTTTCTTTGCTTCTTTAGAAAGCAAAACAAAGCATCCAGAGGAATACTCTTCTCAGCTCTCAGCAGAGTGATGAAGCTTTATCTGATAAGTCCATGGCTGGAGCAGCACCAAAATTGTCCACAAAATAAGCAAGAAAGGCAAAATCCCTCTGCCTTGGGTTACACTCCTTCTTCTCAGAAGACAGAGCTCTTTAGTCATGCTGGCAGTAAGGCCTGGGAAAATAGATATTCCACTGCAGCGTCACAGGAAAGCTGTTATCATCATCTCCAGGAACAGCCATGGATCCAAGCAAATCACTCCTGCTTCTAGTAGGTGACCTGGGAGACACAGAGTCTGAAAAATTTTCTCTTCTGCAGGGGCAGTTGCTCTTTGCTTCTCTCTTAATATACCTTCCCACCACTTTCTATCTTTGAGGGAAAGAAATTGAGTTTGTTTCTCCCAGATTAGTCTGGGATCTCTGCAGCTGGAGACTTTCCCAAGTTAGTGCCCACCAGAGCAGATTCTGAGCATTTTCTTTTTCAAAAAAAGCCTTACGTATCCTTACGGAGGTTATCAATAATTTTGCAGTGAGCTTCACGTGGACTAACACCTGATTTCCAGCCCAAAAGACAGGTGAGGCAGGAGCGCTCTCTAACGGATGCACCCCAAGACTTGCTTCCAGAGTTCGTTAATCCATTCTTGCAGGGGTCTGCAGTTTGTCTACTAAACTTGTCTTGTCAGCTACGATAAAAACTGGGGAGAAAAAGGAGGATGTGGAGTGGTCCTCTGGCAGGATACAGTAAAGACACGCTTTGATATGTGCCTGGACTCAGCAAGTGTTCCCGTGTGCTGCAGTTTAGGAGTAAAAATAGTGAATAATCTAAGGAAGAAAATACACAGAAAAATCTATAGAATGAATTTATCAGGTGAAAAATTTATGGCTTAAGATGTGGGTATGAATTTTGAACATGGGAGAGTAGCTTCTCATTCTTTTTTCTGTATCTGTGAGGCCACCTTCTTGCATGTCATGATTTTCTGTTGAAAAGATAGGATTAAGTTAGTAGTCCTTACTAGTGGAGAGTAAGAAATGTTCCTGATCCTTAGGCCTGATATTGGATTTCATTTGATAATTTTGTAATTTAGATAATTTGATAAAATTCTGAATACTGAAACTGGCAAAAAAAAGGTGTATTATACTGGTGATGAATTATCAGTAATTTAGTCTTCTCCAAAAGTAATAGGTTTTAATAAAAATTAAGTAGTAAGAACTGCCATGGTAGAGTTAAAATAGCATAAATAAGTATTAAAAAGAACAAGAAGAAATATTATAGTTTGACTACAACAGAGAGGACAGTACTATAAACAGAGAAAGCCAAGAAGTTAAAATGCTGATAATATATCAGAGTTCTATAAATTGTTCTACTCAATAAATAGATTGATTTGCTAAATAAAATACTATTATTACATCATCCCTGCTTCATATTTGATTTCTCTTCTTCTCTCTTAGAAATTAATTGCTATCATGGGTTAAGATTTGTAGTGTCACTGGCAAATGTAAATTGTCATTGTAAAGACTGAGAAGGTCTAGTAACAAGTGTTATTGCACAACCATTTTTTGTGCAGGAACATGAGCTTATCATACAACTTTGATGACTGCAAAATTATTGTTTTAAAGCTCCTGTCATGCTGGAAAATACTTATGCATGAGGAAAGCAATGATCTGTAGGCTGCAGATAAAGGCTGGTGATATGCAGGTAATGACAATGTTAAGCAGCTGCACTATCCTGTCAAATAGAGTTGTACAACTGCAAGTATTCTTGAAGTCATATTGGGATATGCATTTGTTGCACAATTATTATGTGGGTTTAACATCCACACAAGGTCTGTACTGCTGCTCTTTGGGTGCTACTGAAAACAAACCAGAATGTAATAAACTGTGGACAGTAGTCTTAAATCTTCTGAGAGGATGAGAAGGAGGTTCATCATAATTTCTGTTCCTTTAACTGGCAACTAGAACAAAGAAAACAGATTGAAGGCTCTAAGAAGCTATAACTACATGAGGGAATGTAGCTGCAGCTGGAAATTCAGGAGGAAGCTTTCTTGGTTTTCCCATCTTTGTGGGGCAGGAGGTTATTTTTTGTTGGTTTTGTTGATTTAGTTTTGTTTTTTTTCTATATATCAACTGGAAAAAATTATAGCAGTTTTGTTTCCCATTCCAAGAAAGAATGAGTGACTTAAACAATCTGACTGAATTCTATTTTCCATTTAACAAAAAAACCCAATCATTGAGGTTATGTTCTTCCTCAAAACAAATTAATTTACTGTTATTTTATTACACTCCCAGTGAAACTGTAAAAGATAAGTAAGTCCTACATCTTACGTAGATTTAATTGGCAAATCAAACCAGGCTGTACAGCTTGTCACATTAAGTTATATTCTGGATTAACATTCCCTTGCATAATTGGACATTTGTATATTTGACATTTTTAAAGCTGAGTTTTCATAGAAGTCTACACTTTTTTGGCATCTGAGTGGGAGGTGAGGTTTCACAAGGGACCTAGAATATACTCACTGAAATGAACTCAGCAAAGTATTGAAATCACAGGTTTTATTTGAGGGTGGTGAGGCAATTTTAACAATAGAGATAACAAAGGAAATACATGTGGTTTTCTAGCTCCAAACCTTATTAATAATAACAAATAATATATTATTATACTGCTTTGTGCCTGTATAAAAATAGACATGCCTAATTTTTCAGACACACTGGGCTTGAAACATCAAAAAAACCTTCCTAATTGTGAACAAAATATAGGAAATTAATGCTAGATATTTGGAAAAATATATTTTAAAATATTTGCTAAATGTTTTATCAAAGTTTGAAACTAAAGGACAAGGCATTAGCTAAGAATTGACCTTGTGTTTCATGACCAAGTGTGCAAATAATACAGTTCACTCCTCCTTTGCCAGAAGGTTCAAAGTGCTTTAAGTTTCCAGTGGAAGGTACCATGACCTTATGATAACAGTAATTTGGTAGAACTCGTCACAGTGACCATTTAGCAGCAATGTAAACAGAGTTTGCAGTCGCAAACCATTTATAAAGAGTGTAATGATTTCAGAACTGTCAGCCTGAGTGGAGCATGGCTGAGGGAGGAGGTGATGAGCTGTCATTCGGCTGTTCAGGGTTTGCTATTGGCACATCATTATGTACTGCCAGTCACCTAACCCTCATGTCATTGTTCTTCTTGCTAAATTATTGAGGTAAGAAGGTTTGCAACTAGTGCAAGATGAGGACTTTTAATGCCGAAGGGACAGTGTGTCTCATGTGATAGTACGGGTATTTTTACTTAGCAGCAGGTTTTTTTATTAAAACCTTATGCAAACACTAATCCATTCACTCAAATGCTTTCAAATAGCAAGAAATAAAGTTCATAAATAAATCAAATTTCCATGTGGCTAACAAAGGTGTTTTATTTTCAGTGTTCTGCTCTTCATAAGGCTTGCTAATCCAGATTTCGTAATTTATTTGTCTCCTGTCACTGATAAATTGTTTATGACTCAAATTTCAGAAGGGCTGTGCAAACCAGCTCCTATTGACTTGGGAAGCTGCTCCCCTGAGCCTCCCCCATACCTAACTGTGTCTGTAAAATGAAGGTAATAATTCCTAACTTTCCAGAGGCTGACATAATGAATAAGCTATCAATATTAGATGCAGATATGAGAATGTGTAAATCTGCCCAGATACCAGATTTTGCTAAGGGAAGGAATAAAAAATCTTCAATCTGGTATCTCTTTAAATGCACCTTCTTTGTTTTATAGATAAGGCACTGTACAAAGTACTTCAGAGATACAGTAGAATAATTGAGGTGCGGAAGTTAAGTACTTTGGTTTTGATATGCTGAAAGGGCTCCAAATAGTGATAGTCATGCTTTTCCTTGTCCCTTTTACTCTCTGTGCACACTGTCAAAAGCTGAAGATCATTGTTTTCCTATGACAGAGAATTGTATAAAGCTGAGCCAAATACCACTTCTATACAGAATATTTTTCATGGTCTTTACTGTGTCTCTTGCTTCTAGTCCATGCTGTGCTTGCAGAAGGGTTTCTCAGACTATTTCACATGCAGATGAATCATTTTCCTCTATTTCTTTAATTAATTCCTCAAATCATTCTCCAAGCACTGGCCAGAACTGGAACTGTCTATAGTAACACCCATCCTCCAAAGATTAACAGAGTAAAACTCAAAAGTATAATTTCATTCAGTGATGTAGCACAGTACTATTAACCACTTATTACATTTTCTTCTACTACTACTATTATTATTATTATTGTTATAATGATTTTAGTGGATATTAATTCATCACTGAAAAGTGAATCACTTGCTTTGAATGGCACTGGAGATTCCTGGGAAGAGCTTGTGTTGTTTCAGTAGAGTTAAATCAAAGAACAAAGATACACAGAGAATCATATAATCGCAGCAGAGTTTGGGTTGGAAGGGACCTTAAAAATCCTCTTGTTCTAACCCCTTTCCCTGGGCAGAGACACCTTTTACTAGACTGAGTTGCTCAGAGCTATATCCAACCTGGCCTGGAAATGTACCCAAGTGAATATAACAGACTAAAATTTTGGCTCTTTACAGACAACCCAGCTACCCTCTATAGGAAAGAAGAGATTAGTTACAGAGCTCAGTAACTACGTAACTCCTGAATTTCAGTTCCCCATTTTGTAAGTCAGCAAACTTACCCCTTGAAGCTGTTGTTTGAAAAAGTTACTTGATATATTTTTTTACTTATATGAAGATGATGTATAAGTAAGCCCGAGTAGGTATGTTTCCTTCATCTGATTTTGATAAGATGAGTGGTTCTGGGAAGTTTCGTCATGAACTGAATGAGAAGCTCCCAAAGGAGTCCAGTCTCCTGCCCACTTGATTATCTTTGTGGTTTATTCCCTCTTGAGATCCATGGGATACAACTTCAGACATTGCCGATGCTGCAGTGTCTTAGGGACCTGGTCACATCACCCAGGAATGGACCGTGCGACCATGTCTTCTAACACTTTTCTGCTGAAAATCAATCAGCTCTTTCCTAACTTTCGCACCATAAACTATTACAGCTGGAACGATGGATGACTTCTTGTTACACAGACAACTAAATATTTTATCCCAAGGCAAATCTTCATGTAGTCATTCTTCTGCAATTCAGGGTGTTCTCATGGCCTTTATAGCCCTTGATGGACCCCAGCCTTGTTACTGCAGCTAAACTGGAAAAAAGCTCAGGTCTGTGTCTCAGTTTGAGTGTGCCATTCTGAGGACTGCCTCTGGAATCTGCCTCCTTTGGCAGTTTATGAAGTCTAGTGACCTTCAGATTAAAAAAAAAAACAAATGAAACTAAAAATCAAATGCTAAATACTGAAAAGAAAGCAAATATATCTCCTTTTTCTTCAGATGTGTTTCTGCTCAATTCTTGACTGTTATAAAAAAAGCCAGAGCTGAAATTCATGTAAATACAAAGGGCCTCCTCCTTTTGGATTATTTCTTTTGCATGTGTTTTCAAAACTTACCTGTTCGCACAGAACACGATACCACAAACTATTCTAGTTTATCTACACAAGATAATGTTAATTGACTTTTCTCAGCAGCTTTGTATTTTTTTCCAGTGGCTAAATGTGTTTATTCTTCTGTTTTCCCAAATTAGCACATATATTTTTATATATTGTATTACTAGTGCAAGTCAGAATGTCTGTCTTAAATAGCACTAGAGAGGACATGCTTCTGCTTTCCATGGGATTGGATTAGTGAATACTGCATGTCAATAACTAATGAATGACCAAGTTACTTCATTATTTCTGAGAATTTTGACTATTTTATTTGTATTTTTTACTCGTAATTTATAACATGTATTGCAAGAACTTCAGCAGTCAAAAAGGTTTAAATATCAGAGAAAAAAAAAAGACACTATGACAGCAAAGTTTATAGTAAATATTTGTAACATAGGCACTTTAGAAGACATACATCAAGAGGAGATAATACCATGTAAGTCTTGGGACTCAAATGAGCTCTAATTCAAACTGTTAAACTGTCAACTGCTTCGTGGCCTGAAGTTTGTATGCATGAAATGTTTTAAGGCTATTGGAAAAGGTCACAGTCCTTAAAAAAGAAAACACGAACCAAACATCAGATTTATCTCCTTCTTAGAAAAGTAAAAGAATGATAAAGGAGGGTTCCTCCTGTCCTTGGAGCTTTGGAACAACTCTCAGGATACAGCACATTTAGAGTAATAAGATCTTGAAGTTTTTTATGCAGTCAGATCACCTCTTGCCTTTGACAATGGTCCCTGAAAAGCTACTTCAGCTTCCTCTGAGTCAGTGGAAAACCTTCTAGTGATTTCAAGAGAATTGGATGAGCTTTTAAATGCAGTTATCCAGCTGCACAATTAACAGCCAGAAAAGCACATTCTATAAATTATTTCGCTATTTAGGGATACATTTAGCATGTCCTAGCAATATCAATTAACCGGGAGAAGAATGACTCATCCAAGCCTTCTCCAAATCCATTAAGTCAATATCTGACTCACTTTTTGTGGTATGAAAAATGGTCTCTTAGCTAAATTCACTCTCGATTTTTATCAGATCATCCCAACTGTATTAAAATGAACTGCAATCACGGCAAAGATATTGTGGCCAGAAAGTGCCAAGTTACAGTAGAAAAATAACAGGGGTTTGTCTGCCACCCTGATAGGTTTTGCCATTTAGCTGAAGATGCCTTGGACCTAAACAGTGAGGGAGATTTAGAAGACTTTTTTTGCCATAATTTTTTTACTATAGATATGAAGAATAACTACTCCCTTCCTTGTGGAAGCAATCTTTGCAGATCTGAAAACAGACACAATTTTTCTTTTTTTTCTCTCCCTCCTGTTAGCTAAAGAACTCCTTTCAGGCATTATTTGTTAGTAATATACTTCTTGGTTTCCTTTGAATAAATTCTAATGAGTGTACTTTTTCTCAGCCTCTGGAGTCCAAAAGCCTACAATGCTTTTATTTACTCCAATTCTACTTTGTGCTCTGAGATCCTACCAATGCAAAATAAAGGCATATTAATAAAAAATAACATATCTGGTAGCCTGTGCTCTTTTTTATTGTCCCTAGTTTGTCTTTTCCCAAGCAGCCTGAGACTGCTGATGATTAATTCCAACCATAAATCCTTAGCATCTCTCCTAGAAAGCAGACAGCTGACATCTTTTACTCAAGTACCATTTTCTTTCAGTCAAACACAATTTTGGTTTTATTCCTATTACCTTTTATTTTCTTTACAGATGTCTTCCTCAGTTTGTGAAAATCATCTGGAATTCCAATCCTAATCCTAAAAATGTGCAACACCTGTGCTAGTGTGTGCTCTTCCACAGAAGAGCTGGTAACTTGATCTCAAGTTCATTCCATCTTGGTATGGAAAGCAGTGTCCTCTCAAAATGCCACAGAATGCCCCGCAGTTGAGGCCATGGTTTGTATAATATGAAGATGAGGAAATTCATTACTTGCCTTCAGGCAGAGCAATTTGCAGCCTGTCTATCTAGCAGCCACAGCATTATTCTCAATCTGGTCATTAGCTGAACTGTAATAACGTGTGGTTCTGTAGGTACTTCATTTCCATCAGAAGCAGAACAGGTATGTGTAGAGCATTATGGATTTTTATGTGTGTTAACATATTTATACAACTGTATTAATACACAGATTGGTCTCTTGCCATGCATCCGATGCTCCCAGTCCTCTCCAGTTCATCAAAACTCCATAGAAGCCCGCAGCAAAGCATTTTCCTGGGAGCCAGAATGAAGGTGGCACACATCTCAGTCTGGCTACCACTTTATTATCTGGCAAGCAGAGAAATATGAATGTGAGCCATAAATTGGTCTGCTAACATTTCTATGAAAATAACCTCCAACTGCTCTGAAACAGATTCTGTTTGTAAACAGGACTTGCTAGTATTTGGATGCAGATTGTTTCTAGTGCATCCACTCTTCCCCTTTTTATCTGTGCTGTATTTCATTGGTAAAGAACCGTGAGTGCTGAAACCCACAACCTACTTCAGCAATATTAAATGCCAACCTTCCTGTATGTGATACGTTTTTCTTCCTTATATAATACAAATTATTAACACAGAAAATTCACTATTGCACCAGATATCTTGGCATTTAGGTTTATGATAGTTATGGAGGAATACATCAAAACAAAATGAACTAATGAACAAAATGAACAAATGAATAAAATTAACTATTTCACTACCTTTAACATACACATTCTATATGCACAGAAAAGAACATTAACTCCTGACCCCTGAAAATAAGTCGCATTATAATCACACTAATGTCATCTTTGCCTTGCCGGGATTAAACACTAATGTTCCCATTTTGAATGAGAAGAATTAAAAGAAAACTTTCAAGCTTAAATTGAGAGAACTCTCCGATTTTAAGGGGTTTGTTTTATTTTTGTTTTAATAATAAAATAAAAATCTAAAATGCTTACATTTGAGAAAATAAAGGGCAAGAGAAATGATTCCTTCTCCTTAATCATCCTTGGTTCCTAAGTGCTGCTTTAAAGATTTCTGGAAAATAATATAATAGATTCCTTTTTTTTTTTTTCTCTTTTTTTTTTTTTGGTAAAATATTGTAATTATTAAAGATAAGGACATAAAAACTGCTTTGGAAAATGTCTCTAGCAAAGCAAAGATGTTTTAATCCAGATGGACAAGAAATCTGGTGCTACACTTAAGGAATGAGTTTCCTGAAAGTAGAATTGGATTTCTGTGATTAATGTTTGTTCTGCCCCCTTGTGGCTCTGGAGTCCAGTAGGGCTCAGGTAGGCCTGTCTGGGTTTAAGTATTCTTGACTAATTAAAAATAAGCCTTCTGTGCATTTCAAGTGATGCACTTTTCCCAGGATCTGTATTGAGCAAGAACCCAAGGAAAAAAAGATAAGACTCCTCAAATATGAACAATGGACAGATTAATGTTTATAATTTAAAGTAGTTCTCCAAAAGAGTATGTTTTTACAATGTGAAAAGAATCTCAGAAACTTTAAATATATACAATTTATCTAGAAAGTAATAAAGTATTATTTCAACTTTAAGCACAGCTTTTCATTGTGGTAGTACTGATACAACTCAATATCAGAGATGCTTTTCTTTCCCACAAATTAAAAACTATTATCTTTGCAGTTTAATTCACCCAAAGTCAAATTTCATAATGTGATCCAGTTGTGTTCGTAAGAGTGCACTTCTATATGCCAAGCATTCATTTATTTAGACAAATTCTGGAATTACTTACTTTAATTTTCAGAAGGTCCAAGAGTTAGTTTGTCACAGACTAATTCTTGGATAGCAGGTCAGATTTTTAAATCAGAGATCATACAGTAAACAAATTCACTGACTCTACTGCAAATAATGATTTATTGTCACTTAAAAAATAAGGATTAGTTGGTTTTAAAGACTAATTTTCTTAGCCTTTTCTGGGTTTTGCTACACAGAGAAGATAAAGTGGTATTACTATTTAATTTATTTTCAAATTTTCACTAGAAAATAAGTTAAATTGATTTTCTTTTTTGCATTCTAATTGTTCAACTCCAGTTTACAGAACCTATCATTAAATAGTTTTCTTTACTGAAGGAAATAAAGTAAATTAGTCTTCAGCATTTCCCAAAAAACTCTGCCCCATTGCCCCAGAATCCATGTTTTGTTTCAATACAGCTTCAAAATAACTACGTTTGGGGTTTTTTTCCAATGATTCTATGTAAAAGGAATTTCAGTACACACAGAAAGTTTAGCCTCTTTCATCCACATCCACACATCCACAGGGCATACAGCATTAAAATATGCAAAACTGATTTTTTTTTTAATGAGACATACACATCTCGTGTATTTTTTAATCCAAATCAAGTCCTGATCTGTAGAACCATGAAAGGTACTGTAGCAAGAGGACATTATGAAAAGCACTGGATGGACATCACACCATAGTCTGTTACCTGACTAAGCTCAAACACAACACAAAGTCTCTGCAAGCCATAACATTTTATGCTGGATTGTCCAGACAAATGTGTCCTTTAGGATCAAACTCTTTATCTCTTGTGTCCCTTTCAACTCAAGTTATGAACATATTGGCTCAATAGACTCAAATACAGTTTTCTGGAGCAAACAGTTTCAAATATAATCAAATGTGTAAAAAAAAACAGTCTGACCAAAGGAGAGCTTTCTGTTGGTGTCATAACTATAAGAAAAGTTACTAGGTGATCCAGAAAGTCATGAGACTGGATAGTCAAGGTCTTGCTTGGAATGGGTAAGGAAGTGAGATGCTGAACTTTTATTACAGAATATTCCCCTGGTCTTGTGTATGGCATAGACCTCTCCAAAGTCCTTACTCCATAACGGCTGCATGTGGTGACAGCACCTCTAAAAAGACTGATTTTCAAGAAGGGCCACTGCAATAACCCATGAAGGCATCTTATGGCATTGTGAGGTACCAAGGCTTTCAAGAGACTCAGAATATCTTCTTCTAATGATTTTTAATAAGCTGTCTAATGTTAGTGAGCTTTCATAAAGATAGGTAGTGGGCCAGCAGGATAAATACAACTTGAAGAGTCTCAAGTTCACTGTTAATAGCTTTTATTAGCCCGAATGCTAACAAGATTTTTTGCATAACATCAAAGGAAGTCTGCTACTAATGGAGATAGCACTCATTTTGGCACCAAAGTACTCTGTGGGAGGTTATAAAATACATGCAGAAACAGCAGAAAATGTTAGACTGCCCAGATAGAAAGTTAATTGTTTAGGAAATGTAAATCTGGTGGAAATGAGACCTCCAGAGCTCTGTATCTCATGGAAACTCCAATTTCATATCACAGTATCACAGAATGGTTAAGGTTGGAAGGGACCACTGGAGGTCATCCAGTCCAACATCCCTGCCCAAGGAGGTTCCCTAGAGCACGGTGCTCAGGGCTATCCGGACATATCCATCATCTGCACCTCACATAGCTCATGCCTGTTAAAATAGTGTTCCTAGGAATAACTGCACATAAAACACGTTATTGACTGACATAAGAAGGCTGGGGACTTGTTGAAATAAGCAAGGTCTAGAGAAATTTGTGTAACACAAATACATTTATAATAAGATGATTTTTGTATCAGGGTATACATTTTAAAAGATGGTACTTTCTCATCTTTCTTGCAGAAAGTGAGTTGAGGTCATGAGGTTTCATAGCCACTGAAACAATTCTGTGAGAGTTATGAATCAGTTGTATGCTTTCTTTTCTACCTGCTCGTGTGCCACCATAGAGACAATGGTGCCAAGTTTTTACAGAGCATGTAGTTATTTGTACAGTTTTGTATTCATCTAATCTAATGCATTTCTAATGAACTCTTCACTGTAAAGTTGGTACTTTCTTGAATATGAAAAGAATAAATCCTTGGAATTCCTGCCTGCTTTTCAGATTAAACAGAGACCATGTGCATTATACATTTGTATTCATGAATATTTAAGCCTATTTGTTCTTGTATTGATTTTGTATGATGCCTTTGGGTGTTCCCTAGCAGAACTCCCTATGTAAACCTAAACGAGTGACTTACAGGGGGGCAGGGATGGAGAAATACATAAATATGTATTTAAATAAGTAAAGGGTCTAGTCAGTGTGTCAACATTTCATTTCCTTGCCATGCTTTCATTCTGTTTCAAAATCTGAATGTTAACCAAATACTAGAGTTCTCTTTTTCATATTCCTGGACAGTCTGATCTACTCATAAAGATATTTAATGTTCTACACTGCATAAAATGCACATTCTTCTTACTATTTTAAATCCTATTTTCCAAGGCTATGCAATAGTTTTCTGCCTTTTTTTTCTTATTCATTCATCTCTTATTTTTATTGAGCGTTAATCTTGTGAGAAGTTTTAACAACTCTCTGTACAACAGCAGGTACAACAGACTCTCAATTTTCTTGGCTAGAATGGGGGATTGAGGAGCAGCTTCTTACACTTCAGTACTGAGATAAAGTTATGTAGCTAGCTCTGTGTTATGCTGTCACTTGGAATATTATCTTATATTCATATGTTTGTTGTTGCATAAAATAATCTAATATATCCTTATTTGTGAAAAATATTGTTAAAACATATAGTATTACAACATAGGTGTGAAATCACAGGATATTCCAGGTCCTGCATGTTGTGTGAATATTGGCAGTGAACTGATATATGACCATTTTGTTTCCTTTGGTTAACACAGAGCCTCCATTGATGTGACGGGTGGATTCAGCAAATCATTTTAACAGATGGTAAAAGGGAGGTTTGTGCTCTGGTGTCCCTGTATGTGATGAGCGCTTAGCTCTGTCTCAGCATCACAATAACAGATGCTCTAGAAACAGCTGGCAAGAAAGAATCAGTGAAACAAAGAAACATTGCAATGTTATATAGCACCTTTTTGGTTAGTAGGGGCCACAGGTACAGAGTAAGTGTGGCAATCAGGACCAGGGCAGGGATGCCCCCCTGTACTCGGCACTGATGAGGCCACAACTCAAATCCTGTGTCCAGTTCTGGACCACTCACTGCAAGAAGGACTTTGAGGTGCTGGAGCGTGTCTAGAGAAGGGCAATGGAGCTGGGAAAGGGTCTGGAGAACAAGTCTGATGAGGAGCAGCTGAGAGACAGCTGGGGGGGCTCAGCCTGGAGAAAAGGAGGCTCAGGATGAACGTTATCACTGTCTACAATTCCCTGACAAGAGGGTTGTGCCAGGTGGGGGTACAGCTCTTCTCCCAGACAACCAGCAACAGGACAAGAGGGAATGGCCTCTGGTGCACCAGTGGGAGTTCAGGTTGGACATAAGGAAGAATTTCCTCAATGAACAAGCGGTTAGGCATTGGAGCAGACTGCCCAGGGAGGTGGTGAAATCACCGTCCTTGGAAGTATTCGAGAAATGATTGGACACGGCACTCAGTGCTCTGGTCTGGTTGACAAGGTGGTGATCAGTCAAAGGTTGGACTTGATGATCACAGAGATCTTTTCCAACCTAATTGGTTCAGTGACTTCTAGCAGATGTATTTAAGCACACCATGCCAAAGTCTCTGAAGAACAAACTCAGATGAGACTCAAAGAGGATAGCTCCTCCAGCTCCACTGCTTGATAACCAAAGTGATGAAAATCATTTTTAGAAGTTTGAGCTGTCAGTGGTGTCACCACCTACCATATACACAATCTCTTCTCAAGAAGCATACCTGAAAATCTCTGAATTCAACCTTCTCTGCAAAGTTGTTCTGTGCTACCTTATTTGCAAAGATAACAGCTTACTTTTTCTTCTTGGGATGAAAGATAATAGTCCTCACTACTGAAGGAAAATATAGAATATTTGGCAAAACATAGGATTGTTTATTTTTACATCTTTCCTGAACTAGTATTACTCAAATAGTTTTTCAATTACATGTTCAAAAGAAAGACAAAGAGAATCAGAATCATTTTAAACACTAATGAAATCTGTTCAACTCTTTTTCCTAGAATAATCTGTTCACAAACATCATATGATCTTTTCTACAAGGAATAGAGAACGATTCAGTACAAGTCACATGAGTTTGGACACTAATAACCAAAACTGTCTTCATTCCCAAATCCTTTCCAACCTTCCTTATCCCTGAAATTTTTGTTTCCTCACTATAGTTTTGATGAGCAGAATTTGACATTACAGTGTTTTTTCTTGAAAAACTGTCACTTTTACTGAATTTCCTGGGCCTAGTGTTGTATTCGTGTCTAAGAGTGGATGATGCAACTGTAGAGAAGTTCAGATTTTCTTAGGTAGCCATGAGAACCACATCCCTTGTTTAAAATCAATTTTTTTTTCCTGAGCTGTGTTTGGAATGAGCTACCTTTGGACTTCCACTTCACATTATGCTGCCTTTAGAACGTGAATCAAGAGTCACAGCTTATGATTTACACCCACCACCTCTCCTCAGACTCAGTTATGAACCCTGAACATCCAGTCAACTCCCGAATTGTGATGATTTCCAAATATGAGGCTACACACAGCAACTAAAGCATCTGGTGGCTATTTTAATCCCATATGTAGCTAAGAAAATATTTTCCTTACCTCCTTAGATGCCCATCATCTCCACCATTTAGTTAATGAAATTTCATTACAGAATTTGAGTCATTCCTTTATTTCTTTTCTTGTTTCCCTCATGATAGACAGAACACTGTCCTTACTCAGATCATGAATATATTATAATTTACAATAGAAAAGCTGCATTTTTATTTTGAAATTTCAGTGTTTAAACTGTAAATAAGACTCCCCAGAAAACCTGGGACGGATGTTTGTTATGTACTTTGTGCAGCACTAAATCCTGTGGGCACAGATTGTCACCAGCTGATATTAGTGAATGACTTGGTACATAAAAACTGACTCAGCGCGTAACATTTGCAAAGTCAAGGCCTTACATCTGAAAGCCTCATGCAGATGTAGGATTGTGAAACTCATTAGTTTCCTGAGAGGTTGAAATATGTTCACCTTTGACAATGTATTTTAAACTCCATTAAAAATCAAGTGTTGTGAACAATAGCCTAGGAAGTACTCCTGCTTTGGCAGGAAGACTAGGAAAATAATCTAACAGGCTTTTTCCCTCACTAATTTCTGTAATTCTGTGAACTGTGATAATGTGGCTAATTATATAATTTTAAATTAATTAAACCTGTAAACATTCCCTTCTCAAAGTACTTATGTACTCTCTGACAAATTAAACAGTCTACTGATAATAGAAAATGAACCAACTACTTATGTAAAATCTACTCTTATAGGTTTTTTCCCACCATTTTATCAGCACTTCTGAAATCAGACCTAAATTAACATGAAAGTTTCAGGTTTTGAAAAGAAGAACACTTTTTTTTCTGTTTCTGAAGACTGGGAAGGTTTTCCTTTTAGGAGAGGTATTGAGGCCTTAAAAAAAAAAGGCATTTTTATCTTAGATGTCAGCACAGTACCTCAAAATCTAACACAGTTTATCATAATCTACAGAATTGAGGAGATTATTTGCCTAAGAATTACAAGCCTATTGAAAGCAAAGTTCCTTCCTAGAGAGAGAATTGTAAATGAAGTTATCTGAGATGGATTTAGATAGAATTTATTACCCAGAAAATTCCTATCTTTAGCCCCTTAGAAAGAAATATCTGCTCATATCTTCCCATATGAGAAGCTTGATAATGAAAGCTTCTCTGTTGAAAGAGACAGACAAAAAATGGGGTTCTTTAAGAAGACCATAGGTCTTAGGTTACAACATAAGATGTAACTGAAAGTATGTATTCTATTACCATCTTCATTAGCTGTTAAAAATGGGTGGGGCAGTGTTCTTTATCTCCTCCATGACTCATCCCTGATAACATCCTCAGGAGCACTATCTCCGCTAATGGGCCCTCAAGGCTCACAGCAGGACTCATCGAATTACAGCATCCCATTGTGAGATGCTGTGCCTAGGGGGAGGAACCAAACATTCCTACCTGGATATAATCTGAGGCTTGGAACACCAGAGGAACCTTACCTACTGGATTCCCAGAGGACAAGAGCTCCATAACCACCACTGGAGAAGGACCAGATCTTTCTACAGGACCAATGCTTTGACAGCACCACATCCATCACTCCAACAGTAGCCACCATTTAAGTGGCGTGTTACCACCCTCCTGACCAACAGGATGTCAGGTCATATTCTGACTCTGTGACTGTTTCTGTACTATTGCATTTATTTTAGTTTTCCTATTAAATTGTAGTTCTGACTTGGAATCTCTCACTGATTTGCTTTCAAACTAGTACACAATACCATTTCCTTTACCACATATGCTAACTTCAAGATAGGTCTAATTTAGGTTAAAATATGATGAGATTTGAAACTCAGGTGGTTTGTAGGAAAGTCTGTTTCCTGCAGCTGACTGTATTTTAGATATTAGTTCATAACTTATATTTTAGTTTGCTCTTATTTATTGTTCATTCTCTTGATACTTATATTGATTAAAGGTGATTTTATCTTTTGAAACTATCCAGATGGGTACTTTTTGTATAAATATGTTAAATATTTCTTAATCTTTCCACTTTAAGCTATAAGATTTATCCCCAAGAGTTTATTATTTTATTTCACAATATAATTTTAAGGAAATTTATATTCACTCTAACTTCATGTAGAGTAACACAGTTCTTGATATTGAATGTCATACATCTGATTATTTTAAAACTTCAAAGCCTTTACAATGACTGTCAGTACTGATCATTTTAAATACAGAATCACAGAATGGTGAGGCAGGAAGGCAGCTTCAACCCCATGTTCAGAGCAGGGTCAGTCAGAGCAAGTCGCCTAGCATTGTGTCCAGTCGGGTTGTGAATACCTAAGGAAGGCGAGTCAACAATTATTCTGGGGACCCAGCTGCTCCCATCAGACCATTTCTCCTGCCTGTCAAAATCCCTCTGAATTATAACACAATCTTTTGTTGTATCAACCACTCTTTCCAGATTTATAAGCTCTGAAAACCTGCTGAGTACAAACTCTTTCCCATCATCCTGGTTAACGAAGGTGTTAAACAGGATTAAGCCCTGTATTAACCACTTGGGTACATTACTAGGGACCACCTTCCAGCTTCTCTTTGTGCTGCTTATTACAGGCAATTTTCAATCCACCTTGCTGTCCACTTCTCTAGCCCATGCTTCATCAGCTTGCCTGTGAAGGTATTATGGAAGACAATATCAAAAGCCTTACCAAGGTGAAGATAAATAACATTCACTTCTCCCCCCTCATGCACCAAACCAGTCATCTCATTATAGAAACCTATCAGGCTTTTCATGCATGATTTTCCCTTCATAAATCCAATCTGACTACTCCCAGTCACCTTCTTGTCCTTTGTGTGTTTACAAATAGTTACCAGGATTATTTGCTACATCCCCTTCCTGAGGACTGAGGTGAGGTTGATTTGCCTGCAGTTCCCTGGCCCTGCCCTTGAAGATGGAGGTGATATTTTCTTTCTTCTGGTCTTCATCAACTTCCCTGGATTGCCATAGTCTTCCACATATAACTGGGAGTGGCCTCAGTGTCATTGCCCTCATCACTTGTGAGTGCATCCCAATAGGTTTGAGAGACTTGGGTATGTTCAGTCAGTTTAAATGGTCCCTAATTTCATCCTCCTCCACAGATAGGAAGCACTCCTTGCTCCAGACTTCCCCATAAGTCTTGGAGCCTGGGATTCATTAAGAAATTATTGAGTGGCAGAGCCTTCTCCATGTCCTTTGTCACCAGGAGACTGTCCCATTCAGCTAAGGGTCCTTTTCTTGCATTGTACGTATGGATTCAGGGGAGACAGAAAACAACACAGTAGCCAAGGGCAAATTTGAGCCCTGTGCACACCTAACCCCAGTGCTGGTGAAGGTCTGACTCAAGCCATGTTTGGGAGACGCTGACAGCTGTAGTCAGAATGCAGGTATGACCATGAGCCCATTTCCTCACTCCATAAACAGTGCAGAGCCCAGGGCATGCTGAGCTATCCAGCATGGCATACACGGCAGCATCTACCCTGGAGCAGGGACACCTCTAAAGGTTGCTGCTCAAGGTTTAGAGATTTCTCATCTAATCAGACACTCAGCAAGTGAATTGGGAATGAGAACACTGAAACTTTGAAATCTTAGCTAAGTGGTATAAGGGCTTGATTGTGCACATATAGTCTTTTAGACATAAACCATTGACCAAATCCAGGAGTAAATCTGGATCCAGCTGCAACTAAACTCCCCTCTGAGGAGACTAGAATGCAAGGAGGTCCTTTCTGAACCTTGTGACTCAAAGGTAGGGTCTTCCTGACAGTTTTGTCTGACCCTGTCCTCTCTGCAGCAAATAATCAAGTGTACCTTGTCGTCAGAACTTGTTAAAACCCTGTCACATTTACCATAAAGTTTGTTAAATTTCTGTTTTATATCAATAACACTATTGCTGCTTCTCTGTTATCAGTGAAGTGCATCACTCCATCCAAGAAACTCCCACAGTCCCAAGCCTGCAGGATGCATCCTGTCTCAGAGCTGGGTTGAGACCTGTCCCCAAACACGTCAGGTTGCAACTGGCTCCCTCTGTTAGGAATACAAAGGATTTTAAATAACTGGTTTAAAGTATGGTTTGCTTGGATGTGGTGTAAAAAGCCACTTCAGGTGTTAGCTCTTACACAAAACAAAAAACCAACCAGTAATTTACTTTTTCATATTAGTTCAAACTACCTTGGATTGTAGTACACCTTTTATAAGGCGTCTGCAATGTGGCTTTGCAACTACTTGCCACTCATTCTAGTTCTCGATTAATATGTTTTATTAGAAATATTTCAAAAGCAGTAGCAGAAAGAGGTCAGGAGCTGTTATTTTTTCTATAACGTTATGACAGAAAGGGATTCTGAGGGTCTCTTACTAAAGCAGAAATTAAAACAAAAACTAAAGTAAAATCAGGACTAACTCTCAAGTGTGTCACAGAATTGGATATATATCCAGTTTCTGGAAGAAAATAATTCCTTTATTGAACAATTTGAACTTGCCAAAATTATGTCTGATTCCAAAAATAGTCAGAGGAAAAAGACAAAAAGTAGAGTGTCTGCTTTCTATTCCCCTTTCATATGACTGTGTTTGAACCTTATGACATACTACAGCACACTTTTACACCTAAGCAGTATTTGCAAAATGCAAACAATCTAATTAGAGAAAAACCTACAAAACCACATTATTGGAGATAAGGGGAAAATACTTTCAAATTAATAGATTCTAAAGGTCTTAATTTTTTCATTCTCCTGTAAAACTAAATATAACTTTGCCATAATCACTTGTTATCACAGATCAAAGGCTTACTTTCTACCTTTGCAAAATACCAGGAAGCTGTAATAATTGTCAACTTACTGCCTTGAATTAGCAAAATGTCCACAGCATTTTGGACCAAAATGCAGTCTTTATTATAAAAGTTGCATTATTTGCTCATTAATTTTGCAATAGATAACTTTTCTTGTCCTGAAAGATATTATCTTTATATAATAATTTCTTTTACTATTTACACACTCTGATTTAATCTTTTGATCATGCATGAAATTACTTTGTCCTCACTGCAAAAAAAGTATGATACCCAAACCATTGTAAAACTCAAAGAATATGACATTACTTTTCTTAAATTTGGATTTAAGATTTTATTTTGATACTTATTTTTCCATGTTTGTTGGTGAACTATATTTAAATAGCATTTTCTGACTAGCTCAGGGATTAAAAAAGTGCATTTTAATCGCATTTAAGCATTTAAGTTGTTTTACTACTCAGGCTATTTTAAGTGTAAGTGCTTTGTAAGCTTTTTTAATTCCTGTCTTCCGCCACTATTCATTTTGCTTCCTTTTAATATTTTGTGACTAAGTAGAACATCTTTCTCTTGCCAAGCATAGCAAAAACAGCAGGACCCTCTACTGGTGTTTGCAGTACCACATGTGACACATACATCCATTTTTGCCTGTTTCTTCTCACGCTATTTTTCTTTACTCCTCAATATAGCACTTCATCCTCCTAAACTGCATCTATCCCTTGCAGTACCAGATGGCCTTGAAAGTCATCTTTGGGTGGTCAAGTAATAAGAGAGATTTAATAATGTTTCTTTGAAGGTTATACATTCTGTCCAAAATTTCTCTGAGAAATCCTATGTACCTATGTACCTATGTACTTGCTCATATGTAACTGTTATGTTTGTCACCAAGGTATTTCAGGAAAACATCCTGCTGAGCCTTAAACAATGTTGTTGCTCATTCTTCTGTGTTTTTTTTCTTTACTCAGCACTATCTTGCTTTCCTTATATAATTCCAGATTTGGTTGTGTGTTGTTTGAGGTTCTTTTAGTGATTACTTCATATTAGGAAGGCTCACACCTTGTGCATTGGGCATCTGCTATTCTATACTGGAACCTGTTATTTTTAATGTCTCTTATTGATGTCTTTCCTTTTTCAAATTGTTCTGCTCTTTTCCTCATGTAATGCTATGTTCCTTCAGGCTTTTGCTCTTGTTCTGATTTGGTGTAAGTATTTCTCTGGTGCTAGTTCTCTCTTCGGCCTTTTTACCTCCTTTGAGAATGCTCAAGGAAGAGTTCATGTAAATAGCCTGTCGTGACAGTCACCTCTACCAATAAATTATCCCTAATGTCTCTTAAAGGGTTATCCACTACAAGTGACTACCTTCCTCCTCAATATTTTTGCAGTAATAATACTTCATTCTTTGCTTCACATTTTCCTAACATTATTTTTTCATTCCTTTGGCCTCATTCTATAAACTCCCCATCTTTTTCTGTGCTTGAAGCGTTTTGTGTTTTATGTTTCACACTTTATTCTTTTTATATTAAAATAGTACCCTTGGACTTCAGTAATACCTTTTATGTGAAGACCTATATGCTTTATAATAGCTAATGAGTTAAGCTCTGTTATGGAAATTGCACATGCCAGCCACTGGAACAGGGTTTGTCTCCACATTTCTGCATAAGCCAAAAGAAAGATTCCTTTATGAAAGTACTTTTTATTAATAGCACTACAGCTCGAGCCATGTGCTTCCAAAGAGGGATCCCATACAAAAAAAATCTCTGGGCAATTAAATCCTAACAATCTGAGTTCTCCACCCCAAATGTAAAATTTTGGACCAGTAGTAAGAGTCCTCTTGATTTGTTTCCCGTTTGGTTACTAATCAGTTGCTAAGTGGTTGTCTCCTTATACAATATCACATCCCCCTCAGGTCAGCTTCTCTAGCTAGTTATTCAGCATGTTGGAATACTGTTGTTATAGTTCATATACCACACTCTACAAGCTTTGCCTACTCTAGCTATTGATGTTTAAGCTGCTGGCTTTGTCTGCTCTGGCTATTAATAATCTTTAAGCTGCTAGCTCTAAGTTTCAATTAACATTTTCCTACAACAGCTCTGTTGTAGAATATATCCTGTATGCCTGTAATTTCTATCTTAGTTAGAGGAAACTGAGGCATTGGAGCAAGCTACCTCACTACTTGGAGATAAACATGGAGTCTCAGTCAAGCTATAAGAAATGTAATTTTGTTCCTTGATGTTTTTTGGGGGGTTGATTTCTTGGGGTTTTTTACCGGTCTGCTTATCACAACATGCTTCTCCTACAAATAAGGTTTGAATGTAATTATTTCCTCTTCATTCACTGATAGTAGTCCCTATGACTAAGATATATTTTGCCATTTAACCTTGCAAACCTTTCAGAAAAGAAGGAGAACACATACATAAAAGCTCTTTCAAGCTCTTTATATTGTGACCTTCCTTATATTCAGTATAATAGCACATCTAGTACAAGATACTTTTCTGGATTGTTGTGTTTATATATTTTTTCATAAATTAAAATCTCAAAATCTAGAAATAATAATTGATATATTATTCCCTTCTGTGCATGCTTGTTACAGTGGAACTTTTAATTTTGTGATGACAATTACATTTCAAGGCCATATCGTAGGCATATGTAGCACTGTCAGATTGACGTTCTTCTAGTTACCGCATAAAATGCTTGTTTTGATGATATCTCTAATATAAAAGTTTCTGAGTAGAGACCACCTTACTAAAACATTAATTAAATTGACAACCTTACACTAATATGTACATTTTAGCCTTGCAGTAATATATAGGTCTTTTGGTTTCAATTTTTTAAATTGCTATGTTCAGTGTGTGTAACGTGATTTTGTGCTTCTTATATTATGTGTTTGTGCTTGTTTTGATGGGGATAGAGATTTTTTTTTTCCAAATTAGCTTTTATGTTCTGGATTTTGCTCAAAACTGTTGGCACGGGGTTGTTTAGCTACAGTCGAGTAGTGTTTGCACAGTATCAAGGCTGGGGGCACACTAGAAGTTGAGAGGGAACACAACCAGGATAGCTGACCCCAGTAATCAGTGGGATATCCTAGACCATATGGTGTCCCACCTCGCATATAAAATTGGGGAAAGATGGAGGAAGAGAGGGATATTTGGAGAGACGGCATTTGTCTTCCCAAGTCACCATTAGGTATGATGGGAGCATGCTCTCCTGGGGATGACTGAACACCTGCCTGCCCTTGGGAAGTGGGGAATGAATTCCTTGTTTTGCTTTGCTTGTAAACATGACTTTTCCTTTTCCTATTAAACTACCTTTTTCTCAACCCACAAGTCTTCTCACTTTTGCTCTACAGATTCTGCCCCCTCATCCCACCAGGGGGAAAGTATACAGGTGACTGTGTGGGCTGGGGTTAAAGACAGTCCTTTTTTTGCATGCAACATGGAGCTCAAAGACTTCAAGATAACAACAGATTTGATTGAAATGTGCCAGATCAAATGCAGAGCTGTCATTGCTGCTTGGCTTTTAACTGACAGGCTCCTGTGCCTGCCATGGAGCTTGCTCACCTTGCCATATATTCCAGTCTACTGTTCATTATTGGCTCTACTCTTACTGTGCTGCTTTCTGTAGTGCTCCACTGCTTCTGATCTCACTCTGGAAACATTTTGGTAGCAGCAGTGGCCGTGCATCTGGCTGGTACATGGCCAGGGCATCACCACTGCTTCTATGCTGCTGCACTGGGCAGGCTGGAACTCCAGTGTTGAACTCAAGTCAAGAGCATGGTGACCTCTGGATGAGCAGGACACCCTGAAACATCTGTGGCTGTGAATAAGAACACAATAAAGCAGGTGTATCTCCAAGTGTCTGTGCCAGTTATAGCTCTGCAGAGCAGCTATAGCTATAGCTCTGGAGAGACTGTGACTCACAGATAAGGCTCCACTTGGAGCGAGTATACCCCTAAGAGACTGCAGTCTCCAGATAAGTCCAAGCTGAAGCGGTGGAAAAGGGAGGAGTTCATTCCAATGTTGAATGCTATGGTCTGGTCCAAAGGAGACAGGGGTGGAGATGGTAATGAAAATGCCTTTAAATTATCGTAAGTCGTGATTTGAGTTGCTTGTTATAGGAATTATCATAGCAGAGACCACTTGAACAAGTGGAGGACAAGTCTTAAAAGAAGCAGTGCAAGTGCAGCAGTGACCTGACCTGACCTGACTTTTGTGCCCAAAGGTGTCTTATAGCAAATTTCCCTTTAGGTATCTACAGCAAATTTGAATCAATACCCTGCTCTTTTTGTTGTCACTTATTGACCAATGGCCAATTCAGTGATGTCTTTGGAGAGCCAGACTTCCCCGCTGTAATGGAGTCAATGGAGCCTGTGTGCCAGTTTGGACACAAATTTAGGAGGAAACAACCCAAAAAGGGTATTTCTCCTGCCTGCCAGGCAAGCAGGTTCTGGCAGCCCCTCCCCCCACAGGTTTGGGAAATAATTTCTCAAATTATAGTGAAAAAACCCTGTTTATTTAACAGAGTCCCTTGCAGGCACAGGGCAGAAAAGGGTATTGAAACTCCCCTTCCATTCACTCAAGAGGAGGCTGGTGGATTTTATAGAGTCCCTTCCGTCTGTAAAACTTAGCTGCTCCCACAGTCCTAGGCCAGGCAGAGTCCGGTGGGCCCCTAGAGAGTCTGAGTGTCCCAGAGATGATAAGCTGGTCTTGGACAAAGAAGCAAGCCGAAAATAGTCCAAAAAGGAACAGAAGCCACTGAGGCAGATCACAGTCCTTTTCTGCTGAAAGCCAAAGAGCTAGAGGAAAACTCTCTCCTCTCTGCTCCTAACTGGCAAAAACTGCCAGCCCAGAGAAGAAAGAGTATGTAAACCTCTAACTACAAGGTCAAGAGAGACACTTTGAAAAGCGTTCGCCCGTCTTCTCTCTCCCTTTGCAGTTTATAGGTACAAACTGCCTTCTAAAGATCAAGCAGGCGATGGGGAATGCAGTATTGTCGTCGAATCACCCCAAGGCAGCCTGTTTCCACATCAGAAACAGTACAAGGAGCAAATATGAAGTACTGCATTTACAAATCTTAACTGGTCTTCTCAGTAATCTAGTTTATTTTTTTTATTTGCCTAAAAAATATGCCCTTCATTTTTTGCAATAAATACTGCTTTCTCAAAATTGTTTATATTAAAATGGGTCCTTTAGAGAAGCAAGTATGAAGGAAAGACAAGAAAAGCAAGTTATGTTAATATTTGTGTGAGTTCTCACAGCCAAAGCCTTACTGTGGCACATCATGACATGAAAGACCAAACAAAGTAACAACCCCTGACACAAGGTGTTTACGATTAGCAAATATGATAGAGACTTGATTTTGCCATCCCTATGGATTAAGAGTCTAATCAAAACCCACTAAGTATAACTCTACTTCAGGGTGAATCAGAGAAGCAAAATGTAACTCAGCTCTTTCATTTCCAGACAAAGACCTTCTGAAAAGATGACAAGTAAAGGAAAAGCAAATGCTCTTGTGAAGAGATATCTAATTTTAGTGGTGTATCTGACTGAATAGTCATTTCTAAGTACTAATTGAATAGCTGGATTCAGCTGAAGTAATAGGAACTGGGGTCCTCAATGCAGGATTATGGTATCCCCAGCTGTAGATGCATAGAGAGGATATGAATTGCACACAGAAAGTACATTTTATTGGTGTATACTTATATAGTGCAGGCTTAAACATGTGCAAATACATTAAAAATTGAATGTGAAGTCTGCAAAAAGAAGGGGAGAAACTGAAGTTGCAAGGCTTAGTCCTCATATTCCTCAAAATGTAATAAAGAGTATCTGCTATAAAACCAAAGAAAAATACGAGATCCTATGGAACAGAAAAAGAAATATGAACTACAAAAGATAAAAGAACTTATTAATCTTTAATCATGTCCATTCTGAAAGAGTCAATACTTCCAGGTGCTGGAGTCTTCTCCTTGTTCACTAAATCTATTAACAATTTTCTTAAGGACAACACAGCAAATCAAAACCCAGGTGAGGTATGTAATCCACAGCTAAGTTTTACTGTGAGTATACAATTTATAAATTAAGCATAGATTTGATTGTGACCTTTGCTGCGGAAGGTAGTTCAAGTTCTCTTACTGTGCCTGAATTTGTTTCTTGAGCAAGAATCTCATGCCACCAAATTCTCTGCCAGACCAGGGCAGGCATTCCACAAAAACCCAGCTTGATGAGTTTTTCCCATTCTTGAATTAGGAATGGTTATTTTGCACTGTGTCTCTTTGAGGATGGATTTTCATACCTGGTAGACCCAAAGGTACAGACACATTATTATATTTTTCTTCCAATTAGTTTGCACCAATGTCTCTCCTGTTATGATTATCTTTTCTGATTAAGAAAAGAAAAAAGGGAGGCCTAATCCCTCAACTTCTCTATGTGCATCTTTGATCAAAACTGAAGTGTTTAGTGAGGGAACACCAGTCTTAATAAAAATGCTTGATTTATGTTCTTCCTCTTGAGAATTAGGAAAGTATGAAGGAAATTCTTCTATTACAATATGTCCTCAAAAAGAATCATTCTGTCCTGTAACAGATAGACACAAAAGAGTATCTGAATGCCTTGTTTTTTCTTCACCTCACTATCCACTTTTTCTGACACCAACTTCCATTCAGGTTTTTTACTGCCAAAAAAAAATTTTAAAAACCATGATCTTCACGGAGTGAAGTTTCTCTTTCAGTCAGTGAACACTTCGCTGCATTTAATATTTTCAGGCCTTTGGCAACTACCTGCTTTGTTTGTGTGTTAAAGCCTAAGATAATTGTAAGAAATAAACATTCAGCACATAATTCAGGGAATTCAACAGATCATTCCTATAACTGATAATCGAAGTGTCTTTAAAACAAGATGCAAATTTATTTGTGATGGAAAACATTGGAGTAATTGACCAGGGAACCTTCCTGGAAATGATCCCAGTTTTCTTATTCAAGCATTTAATACTAAACATCTTGTAGCAGTTTCTCTTTCTCCTTCTCACCCCCACTAATCTGGGATTTGGTTAAATGTATTGCTTTATGTTTCATTACTCTCCTGGATTAGAGGAATATAGCAGAGCAGTAGAGTTACTCGCATATGTGCTGGTATGGGTAGTTAACTTCAATTACAGGGCATGCAGTTCCTGATGAGCAGGCCAGGCACAAACAGAGGAATTTGGTTTTAATGGGCTATTTTATGTTTTCTCCTTGTTTCTTTCCCTTCAGAGAATGAAACTGTCCTTGAAAATTTAAGCACAATCTCTAGGCTGGAAGTTAAAGCAAAAAAGAACTACTTTTATTGTAGTATTCCTCAGCAGAACGGTAGTAAGGGACAAATTACAGCAAACCACAGCCAAACATAGTTCTCCTAAACCTATTCACTGCATAAATATCTCATTTGTTTTTTATGCAAACCTTCTTATTTGAAAACTTATATTAATTAATATTCTGTGTACTTAGATAAGCACCCTTTTGCACAAATCTCAGTAGGTTAATGGGCCATTTGACAAGTCAGACACAAGCATTTAGGGTTGGTTCCAGCTTTTCCATAGGCAAATATGAATTTTTTTGGCCAATGCATATATAATATTTTTTTTTGACATGTGTAAGGGTTCTAATGGATATTGTTAATTGAAATGAACTGTTGTTATTTCAATTTTACATCTTTTACAGTGAGACATCATTCTTAAGTCAATTTTTTGGGCAAAGGTAATCCAAAGTAAAAGTAAAACTGTTTGCTAACAGTTTTACCTTCCTCCTCTTTAATTTGTCAGTTACCAAAAATGTTTTTCTCCTTTAAAGTATTAAAAAATATCCCCACATTTAGCTGCAATTTGAAAAAAAGAAATCAGACTCTCATTGTATAGTTGGAAAAAGTAATTTGCTGGGATGGTAGATTGTCATATTAAAGAATTCATTCATCAAGGTAGCAAAAACTAATTATAAAAAATGTATCTATACTTTTATGAGACACAAATAAAATAGTAGTTTTAGAATGGCAGCAAGAATCAGAAACTTGCAGATGAAGAGAGATATTGAGTTTAATATTTAAAATTATGAGAAAAGAATAAATAGAAACAGATTGATAATAATATACCATTACCTCAAATACGCCAAATTTGATCCAGTTGAAGCTACAGTCAAGATATCTTTTGATTTCAAGAATTCCTCTCTGTGGACATGAATATGGATGTTAATGCACTGATGTCTTGTGAATTTCTTTTTTCTTTGTTTTTCATCAGAAATAGTGTCCGGTGTCCTCCTGGTGCAGTATATGAAAGCAGAAACAGACTATAACAAATTATTTCAGCTTATGATATTTGAAACTGAGGAGACTGTAGGGTTCTAGCACTCAATGGGACAGGAGGATGAAATTTCTTCCTTACCAGAACTCTGGAGTGCTCGGTCATTCTGTTTGTTAAGCTACTGCTCCCCCAGGTAACGTCTAAATAATCACAACTTAATCATTAGGTAATCACTACTTAACATAATGCTCTTTGGTTTAGATAGGATTATTTTATCATTAAACATACCTTTAATTTTTCATAGAGTAGTTTACAGCTGCAGATACTTTTGGACAACAGAAAGCATATTGCCCTGGTATTGTGTAATACACACATTTTGAAGTAAGGCAGCATAAATGACACTAAAACATACTATTTGTATGTTGTAGAATAATGAATGAATAAAGATAATTCTTTCTTGCACAATTTTCTAAAACTAGCTGGCATAAAGTTTTGCTAAAGATGAAAATTTAAGAAGATTTTTTAAATTAATGAATCTTTGCTGTAAACAAAAATATCTGCAATTACCATCTATTTAAAAAAAAATTAGACATATGTCAGACTATCTACTGCTGGGTTGGAGGATTTTTGAGCCGTCCATTGAGTTGGGCATTGGTTCATAAATAGAAGAACTACAGGGATAAATTTTCTGTTCTGCTGTAATAGTTCTGATGTTCCTACAACAAATGATATTTTATTTGTTTTCAAACTCACTAATTTTTAAAAGAATTAGGAAAAAAACCACAAAACCTTCAAAATACTTCCACTTAATGCAGAGCACAGAAGCTGTTACTTATTCTCCACTGAATAAAATTCAATGAACCACTTTCTTGTATTTGCTACTCAGGAATATGGCAGGCTCTCTGTAGCCTTCATAAAGCTCTAAGTAATCTAATTTAACTTTGAAATTATTCCTTTATAAGTAGAAAAGAGAAGACTACATGACCTCCAGAAGCCCTTTGCAACCTACCTGGTTTATGACTTCCATGATCTGCAGCTGCATTTCAAGCAAATCCCAATGCCATTGTCCAAGCTAGAAATGATCAAAAAAACACTAAGGGGAATTATCTGATGAACAAGATCTAGGCTATGGCACTCTGTATTCCAGGACTAAAACTCGTAAAACAGTCAACAACAATTAGAATCAAATGCAAAACCCATTTCCTAGGTTAGATGTCCAAGGATATCTCCTTCCTAAGTATGAACATGCACATCCATCTGTTAGTCTTGAAAGAGAGGTGAATCTTCTCTCCTGGCAGAGGCTTTTCAAACACTAAGACAGTGAGTATTTATACTCAGTCACTGAAGAGTCATTGGCCTCTCAGTGTATAACTGGTAGGATACACAGGGAAGTGAAATACTTGCTTTAATTGAATTGTAGTCCCTTAAGTGAAAGTATCACAGCTGTTCTGAACACATATAAAACCTTAGTTTGCTAAAGACCTTGACTCACTGTTTACTTTCATATCTTTGTAAAAATACTCTCTTTTCTAGATTAGTGTTTTTTCTCTTTTCAAATGTTGATATTCTGTCATTTTGGTACTTAAGGTGGTATAGCTATAATACTATAGATGTACAACTTCACACTTCAACTGATTACATAAATTATTTTCAACACTAAAGTAAAAAGCCGAAAAAAAGGAGAGTGTCTACTTGGATTTCTCTCACTTTGTCTTCAAAAGGCTCCTAAACATTGGGGAACCCTCATAGAATGTCTGCCCTGTTAACTCTCAGAGAAAGGGCTATCTAGGAAAAGGCATCCACTCAGCTGTGCAAACCTTATTCACTAAGAAAAAGAAAAATGTTTGAAATCATATTGAACAACTACAGGAGGTTTTATTTGATCACAGAAAGAAAAATCCAGATCTGTATTTTCAAATCCCATTTAGGCAACAACCAAAACATTGATCCAAAATATTTCCATGAAGTAGTGACAAAATGAGTAGGCTAGACCAGACATTCAAAAAGAAAATATTACAGTAAGGGTGGTGAGGCTCTGGAACAGGTTTTCCAGAGAAGCTGTGGATGCCCCATCTTTGAAAGTGTCCAAGCAAATGTTGCATGGGGCTCTGAGCAACCTGGTCTAATGAGTGGTGTCCTGGTCCCTGACAGGGTTGTGGGAATGAGATGATCTTTAACATCTCTTCCGACCCCAGCCATTCTGTGGTTCTATGATTCAAGGACTCCTAAGTAGAAATGCTGAAAAGAAGGGCAATAAAATATTCAGGAATTGTTCAGTGTCACTGCACCATATATTATTATCAAGTTTGTCATTTTTGAGACAATATAAATGAATGTCATGTGAGAAATAGAAAGTTTGACTTCAAGTCATATGTAATATTAACAAGATTTTGGCAAATAAAGTTGAAATATTCATTGAAACACCTTGAAGAATGGGAACATTGTGGCCAATTAAGTTTTCCAGAACTCTTTTTGTCTTTTCTTTTACTAAAAGTCTGCCCCAGCATGTGAACTGGAGCTGTACTGTGCATCACCATGACGTCTTCTACACATGTCGGTTCTGCAAGTTGCCTGTCTGCCCTTGTAACAGAGAATAAGCACAAACTTCTTGCATCCTCAGGCCATCAGAAAGTTTTTTAAAAGAGCATGCTCCAGTTCAGTAGCCATGTTAGCAAAGTGAATAATAACTGGAGGCAGAAAAATATTTTGAGTACCCAGATAATGTGAAAGTCTGGCCAAAATATAATCTGCAGAAATATAAAAATAAACAGCAAACATGGTCCGTAATCACATATAGTAGGTTAATTATATTTTTATGGGTATCTAAGGATATCAAGGCAACACAATCATAATACGGACTATCGAGGAAAATACCATGAGAACAACTAGAAAATTTTAGTAAAAAAAAAGAGAGAGAGAAAATGGAAGAATAACACATAGAATTAAGGAAAATAGAATAATATATGGATATCAAGGGTCAAAACAGAGAGTGTCTATTAGCTGTTATCAAAGAATCACCCTGAAAAGGTTTTTTGTGCAGTAACATATATAACACAGATAAGGCTGATGACCCTACCCCTAAAAGTGAGCTGAACCACTACTTTGGTTAGAGACATCTCACAAGAGCAAACAAAATTTATTGGATGGAGGTTCTAATTTCTCATAATTTTCCACAAAGCTCTCACAAACTTATTTTACTACTGGAGCTATAGACAGCCTGAATTGAGGGTGACTTCTTTTAAGTGCCATTTCTGATACATAGTATGACTTGCCTAAATCAAAGAATCATTTGTTCTTCTTTACCAGTTCTGTTCTTATTTTTTGATAATTACTAGTTTTCCTGGAGCTAATTAATAATTACTATTATTATTTAAATTCACCATGCATAAAAGAGGCAATTCAAGAGTTCATACTGATCATTTTTTATGACTGTTTGAAATTTCACAACAAGGATGCTATTAGGAAGAAAAAAGGGAAGAAATACTTTCGTCTTTTCCTTGCTTAAATGTTTTTAAGTAGAAATTTAGTTGGCAATTAATGTAAATGAAAAACCAGAACACTTCTGAACGCCCTCTCTGGCTGCTATCTCTGGCATCATGAAAGTTACACAGTAGGAGGAAAGGTTCTTGGGGCAACCAGGATGTTGAGAGAAAGGAAAATACTATGGAAAGATTTAAAGAATTCTTTTTGTCTCTTGCCCTGTTACTAGGCAGTGCTGAGAAGATTCTGGCTTCATCTTCTTTCCTATTCTCCATCACATACTTTTACACACTGATAAAATCTCCCCTGAACATTCTCTTTCCAGACAGAATCCTCCCATTTTTCTCAGTCTCCCCTTCTCTATCAGATGCTCCAAGGCCTTAATTACTCTTGTGGCCCTGTGCTGGACTCACTCCAGAGTGAGTCCTCCTTCTTTTGTGCTGGGGAACCCAGTACTCCAAATGTGTCTCATTTACCATCTTTTCCACCAACATGGACACTCTCAAGTCAAAAAATCATTTTTACTTCAGTAAGTACCCTGGGTCCAAAGTGAATAATGCCATGGAGATCCTACTCTGATTGAGGTGTTTCTAAACCTCCTCAATACATCCTGAACCCCTATAACTCTGTGAGCAGAGGGAGCAATCCAGTTCTAAATTAGTTTTGATTATGTTCTGCTGAGTTCCTAAATGTAAGAAAAAACCAGAAAATCCTCAAGATTCTGAAGTTATAGGTCTGAAATTGAATTAAAAGATAAGTGTGGGTATAAATAATGGGGTTTAGATCACATGCTTCCATAAATGTAAGGAACAAACAGAAAATCCTCAAAAAAAAAATAGTATTTTTATTAGTCTCTTATGCAATATTTTCCTTTCTAACTCTCCTTCTCAAAAATATTGATCCTTCCCAACCCTCCACTCTTTCTTTTTCCAATGAAGTACAAGTCAGCACAGCACTACATTCAGTACACTGATTTCTCTTGCTTGTCAAAAACATAACTGATGATTTCATCAGTGTTATTGGCACAATTGTGGCAGAAAAAAGATTTCTTAGGTTGTTTTCCCTAATAATCTTGCTTCTTCAGCAGTAATGTAAATATTCTGCTGCATCATGCTTTGTCCATGGCAAATGTGAGATTTTTAAAATGTTCTTTTTGTTTTCAAAGAAAGTATCTAGAGCTCAGAGGCTTTTACTCATAAAGCTGTAGAGAGAGAGAATTTTGAAAATATTCTTAAGGGCTGGGTCTAAAGAAATTGCTAGAAGGATGACCTGAAATTATTTCTGAGAATTGATCTCATTTACCGTGCTTCCAGCTGTTCTGGGGCATAACTACCACTGTGGAATTGTCCAAGTTTAAAGAGCCTGAGTACATGCATGGTCATCATGTGTGCCTGAGAAGAGGAACTGAATCACCTGGAAAATCTGTCTTTGAGGACATCATTTACAACTACTTCAGTAGAAAGAAATCTTTATGCTTTCTCAGGCTCTGAGAAGGTTGAAGTCTGCTCCCATAAAAGAGTCAGGAAATGTTAGGCCTTCATATATTTTAATGATTATTTTCCAGATAGATTTTTCTCATGTTTTCAGCTTGTTACATGCAGATCTATGGAAAAGGTTGCTTTGTGTGATAAAATTCCCAAATGCAACTGCTCCCAAACAAACATTTTAAATCAATTATTCATGCAATTTTAAAAATGTGTTCAAATTTTACCTCTGTTACAGTTGGTGTAAATTTCTCTTTCAAAATGTATTTTTCACTCCTTGTTATTTGACTGTAACTACATCTACACAGAAGAAATTTTAACACAAAAAAGGCATAAGCAAGTGTGTTGCAAACACAACAATTACTATTTAAGATAAGTGTGATTTCAATACATTTCTCAGCAATGTATGCAAGTAGTGCTGATTGCTTGCTTCCCTGTTTTAAGTTAGATATCTTTTAAGTGAGCTTTTCCTTGAGCAATATATTTTTAGTGCCCTACAAGATTTACTGCACCATAACTAATGTTCTTGGTATACCAGACTCTGTTAATGTGCACAATAAAAAAATTAAATCTTGAATGGCTGAAAAACTCTGCAAAAATTACGTATCTCCTAAGAAAAATCCTATTTTATGTATCTTTGTACTTTGGATAACATAGATTTGCTTAAAAATACAAGATTTTTCCCCTCCTTTTTAAGATAAATTTCTTAACATCCTGACATTTGCCAACTCAAATTGTTATTTATTAGACAACATTCATTATTTACTTCGAAAATCTGAACAAGCAAGCAGTGAAAAAGGAATTTTCTGTTCTACTTAAGGATCTTGTAAGTTTAAAATTTTACATAAAGGCAATTTATATTTTTTCTTAAGTTATAGAAGACATGCTGTTTTGCAATCCAGTTTGGATGTCAGTCGAAAGGTGCCTATGGCAGCTGTTAAAAAAACCATTACCTATGGGTGTAAAAATAGTTCACTATAAATCAGAAGTTCATTTTCATGTGTAGTAGTGTGCTTAATTTCTCACCTTACCAAGATTTATGACAGATGTAGAAGGAGAAAGAAAAAAACATATTAGAAAGACAGGAAGAAAAGCAGGTGAGATTAGTAAATTGAGTCACCTCATTTAGAAAAGATATAAGAGAATGTTTACTCTTAAAATACAGCGTGTACAGAAACTAAACTGAGAACTCTAATCTTTCAAAACTCATCAGATGTAAAACTAATGAAAGAAAATGTTGTGTAACCAACACGGTTAACCTTTGAAACCACTTGCTGTATCAATATACTTGAAGATGTCAAGAGCTCAGAATACCTCATTAAAGCAGCAGATGTCTCCTCATGAATAAGAGCTTCTGAAGTTGTAGGTCTGAAATTGAATTAGAAGATAAGTGTGGGTATAAATTATGGGGTTTAGATCACATGCTTTCATAAAACCCATGTTCTTTTGGATTTTCTATCATTATTTATTGGTTGATCTCTTCTTGAAATCACAGCTAAGCACTTTTATCATGACCATTTTGAGAATTGGAGATGTGGGCAATTGGACAGTTATTTTATCACTTGGACAGATGAATAAGCTCAAAATTATGTGTTCCCTTTCCCCCAGTCTTATTAATGTATGTAAATAAAGATGTATTTCTTGGTCTTCCATAAAGGTTTCACTGACTGTCGACAGTCCTTGCTCACTTGTATCACATATGAGTCAGCAATTACCTAGTTCCTATGAAAATGGGAACAGTGATGTTAGGTAGCCAGATAGCTCTGAATCCCAGATATTCTAATCTGGGCAATACTTAAAATGTACAGCATATTTCATAGAATCACAGAATCATAGAATGGCCGGGATTGGAAGAGACCATAAAGATCATCTCAGTCCAGCCCTCCTGCCATGGGCAGGGACACCTTCCACTAGACCAGGTTGCTCAGAGCCCCATCTCACTTGACCTTGAACACTTCAAGGGTGGGATATCCACAACCTATTCCAGTGCCTCGCCACGCTCACAGTCAAGAATTTCTTCCTACTATCTCATCTAAACCTGCTCTATGTCAGTTTGAAGCCATTTGTCCATGTCCTGTCACTCCAGGGCCTTGTAAATAGTCTCTCTCCATCTTTCCTGTTGGCTCCCTTCAGGTACTGGAAGGACACAATTAGGTCACCCCGGAGCCTTCTCTTTTCCAGGCTGAACAATCCCAATTCTCTCAGCTTTTGCTCACAGCAGAGCTGCTCCATCCCTCTGATCCCCTTGGTGGCCTCCTGTGGCCTGGCTCCAGCAGGTCCCTGTCCTTCCTGTGCTGGGAGCCCAGAGCTGGATGCAGCCCTGCAGGTGGGGTCTCAGCAGAGCGGGGCAGAGGGGCAGAATCCCCTCCCTGCCCTGCTGCCCACGGGGCTTTGGGTGCTTCTCAGCAAATGGCGGGTTCTGGGTTGCAGACACGCATTGCCAGCTCATGTCTGGCTTCTAGTCCGCCAGCAACGCAATACAGAACTGTAACCCAAAGATATCCAAAAACTTTTTCCCTTTATGTCTAATTTTACATTCTATAGGTCACCTTTCTTTGGTCTGCAGTTTTGTATGTTTTTAGTCTTTGCTCTTAACGAAAGCACGGATGGTTCAATAAAGGGTGATTTAAATTTTGTTCTGCATGTTTCTGAAATTCATCATGATTCAAAGCACTGCAGGGAACAAGTTTCACAGTCACAGAACAGTAGCTGAGAAAGGTTTGTGTTTTGCACACACAACCACTTTAAAAACAACTACTCTTCAAATTCTCACCATGTAGCAACCATTCTTTGCTATTCCACATGCTGAAATAACTTCTGCACATCTGGGCTCAGGCCAGAAAATCTTGTTGTCTCTTCTTCAGTGCTGCAGTAATAAAATATTCTTGAAGGTCCCTTCCATTAAAATAACTGATATTGAACTAAACCAGATTATTATTACTTGCATGATCTGCTAATATGGTTCAAGAAGGAATAGTTTTCATTGAAGAGATGGTAACAAATGGCTGGTGGGACTTCAGTAACCAGAACCTGATTTTTACACTTGTAAGGCATGAAGATGAAAGTTCTAATGAGTTAAGGAAATGTAGTAATTTATGAAACATTGTTTGGTAGAATCCATAATATTCCCAAGTTGGGGAAAAAAAAAAAAAAAAAAGGAGGGCATCTTTGCTCTGGAAATTGTTTGAAATAAACCACTGCTAACTGATAGGAAAGAAGGGAACTACCATGAAAAAGTCTATTTGTAAGTATCCATAAAAGAGAAAAAGTACACAACTGCCATGTTGCTGAATATGTAGGCAGTTATATTAGAGCCAGCTGGAGCATCTTAGCACTGGCAGTCTCATTCTGAGGTAAAATAATAAACATGTCCATAATCCTGCCCAAATATCTGTACCTGATAGTGACAGGGTAATAACTGTTGCTGGTTCATGGTTTTTGAGTGACTGATCTGAGAAGAGGAATAAAGTCACACATATAGAAATGTGGAAACATGGAACATACGGAAATCTGCCTCCGGAGTCCGGAGAAGTTTACTTGTCTCATCTCTCAAATGCTACTTTTGCTGCACCAGACACAGAAGTATACGACGCTTCCTTCAGACATAAATTCAGCTTATTGATTTCTTTCATCAGCATGATGTTTTATATTGTAACCAAATTAGCTCACTGTACTTCAAGCAACCTTGCTATCTTCAAAAATTAAGCAGTCATCTTTACCTGGACAAAATTATTTTACTTTTGTCCTTGTCATTATTCAGTTCCAGAAATTATACAGAGAAGCATCCTCCCTACACAAAATACGTGACTCTCGTCCTTGTATCTGAATAATTTCAGGTTTGTTTTAAGTTTCTTTAGCAGAAAGGAGAGTTCTTTATTTAAAAGTGACTTGAAGCAGAGTAGAAACAATGGGTTTGTCTCTTTCTCATAAAATGTTTATCCAAAATTATAGTAATTTTAGATCTTTATGAAAGTTATGTCTTTATGAAAGTCCCTATAAGATGATAAGAACTTGAAACATAAATGTGGTGTAAACATTTATGAAACTCTTTTGTTTATTGTGCATCATTTCCTCACCACAATAATGCTGCTGTTCACTGTTGTATAATTTATCTTAGTGCCACTTCAATTGTGTTTGCAGTTTTCATAGGAAAGCATCCTATTTGGGATAATTACTCACTTTGGAGACGATCAGCAATTTGGTTCATGAGCACCTCTGAAAATTACCCTATTGACAGAAGGCATTTTCCTGCACGGGCAACATACTGTGCTGCTAAGAAGGGGTATTTTGTCTTTTCTCTTTTTCTTTTTTCTCTCCTTTCCTGTCCCCCCAAAGCATTTGACAATTGCTCTAAGATGTGCCAATTTCCTTACAACTCCTCACCAGTTATTTTCAGATATAGGATCTCTGGTGGTTTTTTTTGTAACTGTGCCATTGGCATACGTTCCCCTAAAAGTCTCAGCTAATTTTAAGGTGCTCCCTTAACATTTCAGTTTTGAAGACATGCAAACAAATCCAGCTGGATCTCCTGGCAACTTGGATGTCCATTGGGGACCACGTATTTCAGTATAACTATCCATTATCAAATCATCACCAAGATTTCAGTTTCTATATTTAATTACATTTGCATTGAACATGCAATCATCAATCAACTTAAAAATAAAATAATCCTTGTAAAAACACCATGGAGATGTTTCTTGACAAGTTCAGTCACAGTAAGTTTACAGATCCTCAGTTCTTGTAAACTGACTCAAGTGCAGTGATGAGAGCTTGAAAAGTTTCTGTTGCCAGAGCCTAATTCTGCCGTTTTTATTCATATGGGAAGATAGACTCCTGTATAAATAATCTCACTGAGCAAAACAAGTAAGCAACATGGGGGAAAATTAATTCTTGCTGTCTTTTTGCAAACTTCACAGCTAGTAAATCTTTGTGGAAGAAAAGCTGCACATGATAGCACAGCTGTGAAAGCTGGAGGCTACTGTGTGAAAGACAGGGAACTTACAGATATGTTCACTTTGATTCTGAGTGTGATATCCCAAAAGATCTAATGTACCAATCAAATGTGTATGCAACATGGGGTAATACTTTCCCTTCTCTTCCCCTGAGATTTTTCTGGCAAGACTTTCCAGTCATTGGAGTTGCATTTTAATTGCTTTGAGAACCTATTAAAGTTGACTTCCTCACCTTTGAAATAATAGCCCCAGCAGAATGATCATTATACTTCTTGATGCTCCTCCTCTTAGCAGTTCACATGGGATAATACTCACTGTAGTTTGTTTCTCCTCTTGATTTTAAAACTTACATAGCATGACAATATGTTTGTTTTCTGCCAGCACATTTGTTACACATGCAATATTATCCAGAAATCATGTTTTCTAATTCCCTAGTCTAAGCACAGCCATTAAACTCCATGTCAGCCTTCTACCCAGTAAACAGCACACTCTAAGGAATAACGCTACAAGCCAAAGCATGGGAAACAATACATGTCTGTTGTTACTGGTACCAATTAATGTTTTACAGCACTTTGAAATTCTCATCTTTTGGTTCATTTAATGTATGGTCATGAGCACCAAGAGTCATATAGATTCAGATGGCAGCAAATTTGAGTGCTATTTCTGCATCTCTCTAATCCCAGTTTGCGTGACCTCAGCATGATTTGCTGTTGTGGTTCACTATGAGATACCCCTTTTACAGATCTTTCTTTTCTAACTAATGAGTTGTTCCATAAGCATCAGGAACAATGAAACCCTGCACACCTATGTACTTCGTCCCCTCCTCCCCTCCTCTCTCTGTCCTGCCACTGTGGAGGAGGGACCTAAATATACCTAAATATACCCTAAGATACCTTTTAGTTGGGATATGTGACAAAGTACTTTGACCTACATGCTTACTGATGGGCAAACCAGCTGCTGCCTCTTCCTTCAGTGAGGCCTCTGTATTTCACAGTGGTGTTACAAGAATGCGATTTCCTTTGAGATTTATACTCATCTTTCGTTGTTTTACTCAATGCTTCAGAGCACTGAAAAGCATGTTCCTTTTTTCCTTGAAAAGCTGCACTGACAACAGATTTCTCCAAATGCTGTACCAATATGCTGTGGACAGTCTACACGGTGTGCTCTGCTGACTGCTGCACACAAGTAACTAGCTAGAGATCTCAGGACAAGGAATCCTGTTTGGAAGTGCATCCTCACCTGATTTCAAAGGAGCAAGAAATAGTCACTCAGATCTGACACTGGTGAAATTCTCATCATATTGATAATTTAAAATAAGCGAACTTGGAATAGCAGCATTCTTGTGGGGCAAGAAACCTCCTACTTGCTTCTGTATTGTGTTGTGGTGGGGCATCTGTACCCATCAAATTTCATTCCTTGAACCTGTGCAGAGCAAGGCACTTCTGATCCTCAGCTAAAGTAGACTATAATAGATGTTCAGGTATGTGTACAAGTTATTTGGTTTTATTTATTAACACTGCTTTTATTTTCTCTAATTATTCCACTTTTGCTGGACGGAGGTACTCCAAAACATTAAATTTAATAAAACCGACATCCTACCCACTTAATAGTGAGGGTTTCTTGCTTTTTGCCAAGCAAGGTTTATTTTTATTTTTAAAGTTTTTATCTAATAGTTGTTTTCATCACCTTTCTATATTAATTTATTAATGATGTCTATTTCTGTAGTTGGGTACTAGGGCTAATGGAAACTTCTTAAATGGGAAAACTCCACCAAAAATTTCTCTCGCTGTACTTTTCTGAACCCACACTAAAGGCCCCTGCCAAACATTCCTGCAATTAAGCATCTCTCATGACATTCATGAGCAGAGCACCTCCTTAATATAAATCCCATTCTGACCTGTAAGGCTTTGCTGGGGCTGCCGTATTTTGGATTTCCAAAACTGTATGAGGAATATCAGTTCAATTCCACTTAAATAGATATTAATCTGTTCCTTTTATACTGTATTACAAAATCTTTAGTTTAAGAGCAGGACCGTGAGGTGTGGAGTTGAGCAATATGGTTCTGATTTATGTGGTGTAGATCAATCAACCAATGGTACAAAGCTCTCACATTCCCCTCTTCCCAGCATTTTCTGTTCACATTCCCAAGTGTCCTAAAACCACCCTCTGAGGAAAGAATTTGGATTTTATCCCCTATCTTTTTCTTCCCAGAAAGATATTTCTTCTTCCTATATTTCAGAATTTTGTAGACTACTGTGCAGGAGGAGCCAACCTGAAGATAATGATCATGTCGTTCATACTAGTTTGCTGCAAAGGGACTTCTTGTCTCCCTCCTCCTTCCCAAATCCTCTTGAAAAGGGCAAAGGAAGGGTTGGGAAAAAAATATTAGGGATGTGTTAATTTGGATTAATCCTTTATTATCCACTATCACTGCTTCACATTAATATAAATCTATTTCTATCTCCTTCCATATATCATACAGGTGAAAAGGTGACAAATTTATGGAAGCTGCTTTGGAGCCTATAGATTAATTAACCACCTCAAAAAGAATTACCTCTTCAAAGTCAAGCTGGACAAAAACCCACCTCTTTATACACGTTGCGGGTTTTTTTCCTTACAAAGCAATATCCTCAGCCAGGCAGCACCAAAGCATACAAACGGTAAGCAATTTATTTTTTTATCGGTTTTATTTCACGCAGCCGTGAATAGCAGAGATATGTTTTCCCTCTGGACTAATAACACAAGTCAAACCGAGGGAATTCCTAGACAGCTGAATGAACATAAACCCGACGGGATTAGTTACAGACGCGCCCGTACGCGAGGCTCGCGGCGGCTGGCGCGTTCCGGCCCGCGGGCGGAGCCGGGGAACCGCGGAGCCCCCGCAGCCCCGCGCAGCCCCCGCCGGCCGCTGCCGGGCAGAAAGGGTGCCGGGGCCGCTCCAGCCCCGGGGCGCGTCCCCCGCCCACGGGCAGCCGGAGCGCCGCTCCCGGGCTCTCCCGGGATGCTGGGGGCTTCCCGGCGGGATTCTCCGCAAAGCCGCCGCCTCTCCGCTTTAGGCTGTGTCCCCTCAGTCAGCGGAGGGGGGAGCGGGCTCCTGAGGGGCCGCGGCGGCGAGGCGGGGGGAGCTGCCTCACTCCGCCGGGGGGCTGCCGGCAGGCGGGCAGGCGGGGAGGGACCCACGGGGGGCAGAGGGAAGGGATCCAGGAGGGGATGCACGGAGGGATGCAGGGTGGGTTGCTCGATCCTGTTGCCGGCTCTCAGAGCGGCGGAGGAATCTGCGGGCTCTGCTGCCGGTCGGCGTGGCGGAGCTGCGTGTGCGGCGGAGGGATCGGCCGGCCCGCCGTGCGCCCGCCCCCTGCGCGGCGGCGCGGCCCCGCCGATATAGCGCGGCTCGGGGAGGCGCGGCCGTCACTTGGCGAGCGGCGCTCCGCGGGTGCGGGGCTGCGCGGGCAGGAGCGGCGGCAGCAGCAGTGGCAGCAGTGGCAGGGTTTGCCTGGGCTGGCCGAGCATCCTCCAACTTGGAACTGTCCACCGGCGCGAGCTCCTGAACATGAGCCTCCTGCCTTTCTACCTGCTCGGATTGCTCCTCAGTAGCGGGCAAGGTAGGAGCGGGGCCGCCTTTTTCCCTTTTTTTTTTTTTTTTTTCCTTTTAATTACTATTCTTACCTATGCTGTCCGCTCGCTCAGATTAACGGAAAAGAAACGGAGAAAAAAATTAAAGCAATGCATTATCCTGGAAGCAAATTAAGAAGGACCTAAAACTTGCTTCATCGCCCACCTTTTTCTTTTTTTCTTTTCAGTCTTCAAGAGGTGTCATTTATAAGGAGAAAAAAAAGCTGGACAGTGCTAAGTGCACTTAGCTGCTTTGCAGCTAACCTTTGCATAGGGTTTTGCCTTTTCTTTTTTTATTTGCGCCCCATAAATGTGTGAGAGAGATGAAGCGATTACAAAAAATGTATCTGCCAAGCACTGATCTTTAAAATCCGCGTCTGCCCGCGGAGAAGGCAGTGCGGGCGTCATTCTTAGGAGCAGGGAGAAGTGCTGGCCGTAGAGTCCGTGAGAAACCTGACCTGAAGTCTCCCTGTCGGGGTTTCTCCTCTCCAGGAGACCCTTCCCCGCTCGCTGCCGGGACACCGAGCCCCCGGCTCGGGGGTGGCGCGGAGGGGAGGGCGCTGTCGGGGCCGCGGGGCTGTGTGCGGGTGTGGAGCCCTTGTGCCACGGAGTAGCACCGCGGGGGCAGGTGTGTGCGGGGCGACGGGGCGCGCTGGGCTGGCGCCTTCGGGCACGCTTCGTCCTTTGCAGATGTATGTGTGTGTGTGTATATATATATATATGTATGTGTATATATATACATATGTATATATATGTATACCTATAAATACACGTACAGTGCTTCGAGAAACGCGGACTCGGGGGTCGTGGTGCGGCCGCGGGGTTTGGTTTGTTTTCTGGGGCTGGTATATCTATATAGCTATTTATTGTTTTATTTTTGGATGTCTCCTGCGTGATTACTTAAGGATTTGTGCTCCTGGAAGAGCCGGGGCGGAAAGGGCCGCCGGGAGGGGCGCAGCCGCTGGATGAGGGATAATCACCGCGGTGTTTGGAAACTGTTCGGGCAAGTTCCCGGCGTCCGGCCGGGGCGCTGAGCCGCGCGGGGCTGTCCCTGCCCCACTCCCGCTGCCACCCCCGCCCTGCGCGAGGCTACATCCCCTGCACCTGAGGGGCGGGCGGCGGCCCCGCTTCCTAAGGAGGTTTTAGGGGAGAAATAAACCCCACCCAGCCCAAACGCCCCAGCGGGGTATCAGCAGGAGCGGCGGGGGCCGGCCCCGGGCCGCGCTGCCGCCGCCGGGCACCAGGGGGCGGCCGAGCTCCACGGCGGCTCCGGGCAGTGCCCGGGACGGGGCGGCTTCGCCCCCGCTGCGCTCCCGGGCTGGCAAGGGCTGGATGTGTCCTGTGCGGGGCTGGCAAGGGCTGGATGTGTCC